>JABWIB010006290.1:7730-27707 GCA_016617825.1 Platyplectrum ornatum
TTGTACTGGTTTTTCAGATGTACACATTACATACACATCTTGAGCAGCAGTAGTATATGCCAACATGTGGCATACGCTGCTACTATGAATGAAATAGCAGCCCANTCACTCTTTCCNGCATGGTGATTTCATTATGAGAATTCGTCATGACGATTTTACTGAAAATCGTCAGTGTATACGTCAGTTTAGTGCAATTTCACCTGGCGAATAGCTGTATTTTCGTCAGTGGATTTCGTCAGCATTCGTCAGTGGATTTCGTCAGCATTCGTCAGTGAATTTTTATTGTCAATACAATTCGTCACTTACTGAATTCTATACATCACCAGTCATTGACGAATTTATATCACTGATGAACGCTGACGAAAAGAATTCTCTGCAGAATTCGTCAGTTAGTGAATTCCCCCCCGATCCAGAGTTTTTAGCATATGTGATATGAGCAATCCGTGTACCTTCTATTGAGTTTCTTTTTTCCAGGGAAAAAGGGAAGCAGTTTCATTCCCTAAGTGCGAGTCTTTTGCAGATGGAACCGCATCTCTGGATCAAGTTCAACATTTTTACTTTGACCCACAGAAAGAACCTGCCTCTCAGCAATGGAAAAAATAATTTGATAATAATCTGTCATTATAAAAGACAACAGACTTAAGTAGGATAAATACCAGATTGATTATAGTGTAAATAACTCAATTAAAAACAGTTTCAGCCGACATCTGTGAAGTGCGTACTGTCCAAAGATGCTACAGGCTCGTTCCAGGCATTATTTCATAGCTTGATTGGATTTGCAATCTCTGAATATCTTTAGTCAACAATTTACTAAAACTTTAGTGTGCACTGATATGCGATATTCAATTATCCCCATTCATAATTCTGTATAGAGCCACCTTGTGTACAAGTATGGATTTGAAGCATATCATTGCAGCAAAGGTTTCTGGGATAGCTTGTAGACAAGAAAGAACTGTGTGTACAGGGGAATAGTATCTAATTCTGAATGAAGTCCCCTTTTAGATGCCCCATGGCTCTTCTGCTGTGCAGTTTGTAATGTAGTTTAAATTTAAATTATGGTTTTGAATATTCTAAAATCTCTTTGTGTGCATAAATTGTGAATGGTTCAATGAGCAGTTAAATTATTGTATGTATCTGTTATCATTTGTTCTGTTTTCTCAGTAGTACAACAAAAAAAAAATTGAAGTTTGTAGACTACATAGAATGGGCCGGATCCAGACACTCGCAATTTCAGTGTTTGGTGGACTGAACGTTGAATTTTCGTTGTTAAGAATTCAGATTAGTATTNTCCCCACCCCATAGGGAGGGGAATACTTCCCCCATATGGAGGGAAATCTGCAACTGGAACCCTACCGCATACCTCCCAACTGTCCCTATTTACGTGGGAAAGTCCCCATACTTCTTGTGTGTACCCATTCCCTCTGCCCGGTACGTAAATTGTGTAAGTTATGCAATACACATAGGGAGTGTTCATGCATGGTCTATTTCGAGGAGAGACTTATAAACACAGACTGCAGAAAACACAGAAAACATTTTACACAGTCTAAATTATGCCCAATGTGATAAAAAACTACGTTTAGCCTGCCTTACATGCATATGCATGGTTTGGGGAAAGTAAGACATTCATTCGTAGTTAGAGTTAACAATTTTAATATTGCAGAACATTTCTAAGTAGTTATGTGAATACGTATAAAATATTAGAATGGATTTCTTAAATAATGTTTTCATTAAAGTTAAAGGTTTGATAAAGCTGATTCTTATTTGCAGAGATAGAAACAAAGAGCCAGATGGAATGGAACTGCAATATGGGATTTCAAATAATTGATGTGGAAGTCTTTTGTCTCACTTAGCATTATAACTTAGTGATAGGCTGTCTGGTTCCAAATAGTGTTCAGGGAAGTGAGATGATATTGCTTAGCATAGTGTCTTTTTTTTAATGTTTTTTTCATTGCTGAAATCTTTGCTTCCAAGACTTTGCTGCTTTTTAGCAGACACACACAAACGTAATAATTGATACTACCTAAAATTACAGTGTCTTAAGTTGTAAATCAATCTGACTTTGAGTAATCATTTGTTAAAAAAGCAACTTCTGAAAGACCTTTTCAGGTAAAACACTGACCTTTACAGTGGCATTTCTTGTTATATTCCAAATCTCAGGAAAGCCTATTAGAACCATGCCAGTTGTGATTGGTTGGATACAAGCGCAGTAGACAATTCTTTATTCTCTGTCTAAACTAGACTTAGCATCGTAATCCTCTCATAAGCTTGAGTAGAAGAGGGTCATACATAAATATTCATTGATGATTTCAGCAAACTCATTTTAAAGGCATAGTTTAATATATACTTGTGATACAAAGGAAATGAGAGTCAGTGTGATGATAAAATAGTGTCAACTGGAAAACAGGTGCGAATAAATCCCAATCATGACAATAATATTATATAGTTTATACACAGATATAGATATATATCTATATTAAGAATAAAAATACATTTGAGGGCTGATAGGGAGTGGGCACATAGTATACTTCTATGCAGCGGTGCATGTTTCTACAGAGACTAGTAACACAGGACATATGAAGAAAAAAGCAGATTTAACAAGCCCTCGCAGTTGGAGTCGTATGTGCAGGNGCTGGGATTTGTACAGACACAAACTCTGCCAGTTTCTTATGTGTTTAAATTAGTTTTTTAATGAATGCGTTTTGCAGCATTTAAAAACCCATTTAAATGTTTTTTTATGGAGTACCAGAACACAGTAACTATATAGTGCAACTATTCTGTAATTAAAAAAGGAATGAATAATATATATATATATATATATATATATATATATAATTTTTTTTTAATAAATAATATTACATCATTATTAAATGATATAAATCATTATTTTCTACACATAATTTAATAACTGACATATTATTTTTTCCTTCTAAAAATGGTAATGCCTTTAACACCATTTCCTGAGATGGTATAATATGGTGGATACACAGGAAGCTTACACTGCTACTGTGTCTACTGAAAATAGAAAACCTTTTTCATTTGAATATTGTGGAACCCCTGTAGAATAGGCGGATGTGCACCTATCTTTCTGCATTTACTGCCATTCTGAATATGCGGATGCACAACTCTGGATCAAGCCCTTTATGTTTGATGCAACCTCTTGAATACAGAATTAGCATGTTAGTGTTATCAGAATAAAACAACATTTTGTATTAGGATTATTTGTTTAGAATCCTAATAATATTTACTTCTAATAAAGATCACTAATATAAATGTGCAATAACTCTGAATGTACAGCTAAATAAAATGTAAATCCAACTCTCCAATTTTATAGAAATGCAAATAGAAAATATTAAGTGATGTTTGTTGAATGAATGATGAATACCAGTAATATTAATACAATAATTAACATTAATTACATTTATAACACATTTATGCCATTGACACTTATAATTGAATTTTAGCAGTCTCTGAAAATGACAAAATGACTGGAGTTATTTATACTATTGATTTCTCATTTTTCCAAGGTGGCATTTAAGTTTATGAGGCTAATCTAGAGTTGGGAGAAGCAGTAAAAATGAAAGCAAAGCAAACATCTTGGACACGCAATGAAAAATTGCAGCAGAGGCAAATTTATAGGGCAGATTCGGGAAGAAAAGAAAGAGAAGAAAGAAAAAAAAAGAAAAGAGAAAAAAGTAAAACATGTACACCTTGGCAAAACCATGCTGAACTCCAGGGGGAGGCAAACACAAAGAAAATTACAGCGGAGAGTTCCTAGCTAAACTGGAAATAACATTATAGTATTATGTTCAGTAAGCATCACGCATGGCTTTTCCAGGTGTATACTTTTCTGTCTTTGCTGTCACCCTCAACCACTGGATCAGACCCAAAATAGCCCTCTGCTGGCTTCTGACAAGAAGAGAGTGGCTGTAACCGATGTGCAATTAATTTGCACAGGAGAACCCCACATTGGACCAGAATCATCAGACATACTATTGATTCACTCACAACAAAACTTTCTCTCAACAAAAGTTGAGAGATGATGTTTCCAGCACAAGTCTAATAACAGTGTAACAGTAACACTGGTCAGTATCTGTGTGCAACATGCAACAATAAAGTATTCTCCCTGCATGCAAACACTGACATTCATTTTACCTCCCCTGCAATTCAACATGGTCTTGAGTAAGTTGTAAGTCAATAGTGCCTGAAGTGTGAATCTGGTCTTATAAATAAATAGTTTCTTACCACTTTACTTTTCTTTNCTCTGTATTTGTCCTTTGACACTTGCGAATATTAATTAATGTGTGAATATTTCTATGCATACAATGTTGCATGCGGATAGCACTTAGAGAACCTATTCATTGATAATGTCAAATACTATTACAGCTGCAAACGATTTGGCTTTAATATTTAATAACACCATTTCTTTTGCTTTAGAGATAACTGATGTTGCAGTTAAATTTCATTAAAATGCCGTTACATGTGAAGCACAGGCAGAAGTTGCTGCAATGAAATCTGTGAGATTTACCTTATTCTGAATTCTGCTGAATGCCATTCTGCACTCCCATTGTAAATCCGCCTCATACACCATACTATAAATAGATCTGGAAAGGAAATATTTATAGAAATATAGTACAGGGCGAATTTGATGAATGTAAACAGGATGTGAATGAATAACATTTATCGAATCAAATGTACTAGTTTTTCTATATAGTGCTTAATGCATTTCATTTCTCTTCCTGCTTTTAATGTTTTTAAGTATTTTACCTGTTTTGTTGCTAAAGTACATTCACATTTATCAACATGAATACATTTAATGATTTTAAATGACATAAGAATTTCTCCATTTATATTGTTGTTTTTTCTCTTTGTTTCTCCAGTTCTCATTCTTCTTCATACACTTACCTGGGTCATTACAAATGCAGGAGGGCAAGTTTATCACACAAATGCAGAAGGGCAAGTTTTGCCCCCTATAAGTACTTATACTCTGCCTGGCGGCTGTGCCTGTACTGTACCTTACTACTGCCCCGCTTGCAGTCACAGACACATAATAATTGCTTAGTGAGTCACTGTGCTAGTGTGCCAGCGAATGGCTGTGTCAGTAGCCGTTCTTCTAAAATTGATTATGTTGTAAGTAAAATAATTTTTACTAAGACCCGATGAAAGAAGAAAAGCTAAATAGTTGAAATGGAAGGTCTGTGTACGTAATAATGTCTTCATAAGAATATTTATATTTCACTAAAAACTTTGCAGCAGTCATATAAAAGTGGTCAGTAGTGCTACTGATATCTGTGACTTTGGGTTGCTACCAACAACCCCCTCATATACACAAAAACACAAAATTTGCCCCAGTGTCATTCAGTGTCATTTCAACAATATATTCACCCTAATAATGCTCTTTAAGACAGAATTCAAACACCACTTTACTTAATGTCCATCAAAGAAGTTAAGTGTACATAGTATATCATCCTTCAATATCATCCCAGTCTATTATCAATGAAAGACTATAACAATCCAGGGCCTAAATTTACTAAGCATTACTAAGCAGGGAGATTGAAAAGTTTGGGTGTTGCCCATAGCAACCAACCTGATTCGAGATCACATTGTCCAGTTTGTAAAATTAAACTGAGAGCTTGAATCTGATTGGTTGCTAGGGGTAACATCTCCACTTTTCAATGTACCTTCAATCTCCTTGCTTAGTAAATTTTGCTACAAACCTTAGTCAGGTCAATTTTTTCTTCACTTTAAAAATGATATGACTTCCTCTCGTGGAATTTCTCGAGAGAGAACAACACATAGGGCAACCTATTTCTCAGCTGTTGTAGAGATCGGATAAGTATTACACTCACATGTGTGACTTCTTGGTTTGTGTGCACGTAGTATCTCGATGTATCGGCCAGACTATGTGACTCCTTCCCCTCTTCCTCTTCATAGGAAGGNTACCTCGATAAAAAAGGCAATTACAATTAGCCCCCACTCATAGTTATGCCTACGATGGCCATATATAAAATCCTTTCTTGCAGGTACGGTATATTTGCTTCGACCACCCTTCTGCTGGACTCTCCCCTCCCTAACATAATTTATCCACAATAGTACAGCACTTTAAAAACACTTTCCACTAAACCAAATAAAATCATTTGCGCTTACATTTGTCTTCTCTTGGTTCTTTGCATATCATGTAATCCTACGATCTTCTCCCCAAGAAAGCAATTCCAAAAAAGGTTTTTCCTCTTTGAGGCCGATTCAATATGTAAGACGTGAAAAGGCGTGAAAAGGGAGAAAAACTCGCTCTTTTTAGCTTGAGGCACATTGAGCCGCGTATAAAAAGATGCGAGAATCAGGTACCGTAATAGACGCGAAAAAGCACACTCGTCTTTTCGCGTCTTAAACGTGGATTGAATGGGCCCCTTTATTATACACCAAGTTTAGATCCATAAAAAGCAGTATAAAATCTAAGATCTGGACTGATATATTCCTTCATTGATAGGAGACTGGGATAGGTTGTGTAGGGAGAATAATTAGTAGTAGAAAGATGGAAGTAATAATGTCTCTCTATAGGTGCATTGGTGCGGCCTCACCTAGAATACTGCGTTCAGTTCTGGAGGCCATATCTCCAGAAGGACATAAATACATTAGAGAAAGTGCAAAGAAGAGCCACCAAAATGATACATGGAATGACTAACAAAAACTATAAAGAAAGACTAGAGCAACTAAATATGTACAGCTTGGAGCAGAGAAGGGAGAGGGGTGATATGATAGCAGCTTTCAAATATATCAAGGGATGTCACCAGGTGCAGGAGGGTGACATCTTTCAGAGTGTAGTAGAATGCAAGGACATGCGTATAAACTGGAGGGTGGTAGGTTCAGGGGAAATGTGCGAAAGAATTACTTCACTGAAAGGGTTATATTTTATATAAACTTATTCTTTTGAACCAGATTTTAATAAAATCCAACATAAATTAAAACATTATTAAACATGATATTTAATACAGTGCTTAGTTTTAAGAACAGTCCTGTGTGAAGTGTATCCTCACCTTAAGCACCTTACTATGGCCTTTGGATAGATCATAGAAGATGCCCATTGATCCTCATATTACCCTTGCAATGCCAGGGTTCCCATCATTGATTTAGATACAAATAAGAATAATGACATACTGTTATCTCTTAGCAATGTATATTGATCTGTCTGCTAACTAATAAATCTATTCGGCTCAAAATGTATTGTGTGTATATTTTATGCCTCACTCTGGAGATGTGCAAACAGCATATAAGCTTCTGATTGTAATGAATGTGACCCTTACTAACCCCTACAGTAAAGACATTTGTGACCAGGGCCGTAACCAGCAAACAGTAGACTGTCAAAGGTGCTTTTACCAGTTCTAAACATGTACACAAGTGTGTGTGTAATGAGTGAACAACAACGTACAAGAATTATTTAAATGCAAATTGCATCTCTGATCAATGCAAAACCAATTGATCATTCATTGTACATGACAAAGGTAAATGTCACTGGCTTTTACTGTAGAAAAAAGCAAAGCATTGCAGGATTTCTTTTCTATTATACTCAGACAAAGAAGTATTGTCTGCTTCTGCTCTGTGAAATAGACTTTCTTTAAGACTCTACTAATTGTGTAGGCTGATATGACCCATGACACACGCTTTTTTAACTTTTTTTATTGAATTAAAATGATTCTGGTGAACATACTTGTTAAATAACTGCGAAGAGAAGGGTCATGTTTGTTGTTTTATACCAAGACATTTGTTTTTCTACATTTCCATGGGAGAAGTGCTCTTGCTGTAACTGCTACATTGTACTTTTGTCAGCATCTCATTATAAAATGCTGAAGTCGGTGCAGTAACAAACTCCAAGTATGTAATAAAATAGCATAAAAAAAGTGAATTATAGTTCAGGGCTTGTAAAATACAGTGACTGAAACAAAAGTAAAGGCATTAGTCAAGTGTATTGGAAGCAATTTTATCTGAGTTTAATATAAATTTATAGATCGGAATTTAAAATAGGGTTTCTGTAGTGCTACAAATACAACTAATGAACACTATTTACAACAAAAAAAATCCCATAGGACAGGAATCAGGATCCCACAAGTAAACTCCCCTGTCACTCCCCTCAGGGGTCTGCCTTAACTAATTCAGGCTTGATGTTACTATGTTATTTCCTATACCTACTTTATCTCAGTCATTTCCAAATACAAATTTTAGGTGATGATGGAATTTAAGGTAAAATATAACAGACTATTACCACAATATAATATAGCACATAATACTCCCCAGAACTGGGGCTTGTTAGCGTAATATCACACTGATATACATGGGGACTGACTTCCTGACTTCTGTGTCAATGAATTGAGGTCTGATGAGCAGAGGGAGGCACTTAAATTGTACAGTATGGTTTTGGCTGTGGACACCATTCTGAAGAACAGAAGAGGGAATATAGCTGGGCATACACTATAACATAAATTGTTCCAATTAAAAGATTTTTCAAAACCATGTTAAATTGCAGGGGAGGTAAATTGAATAAATTGCAATCAGTATTACAGGTGACAGCTGATGTTTCCTAGCACAAGTCTAATAACAGTGTAACAGTAACGCTGGTCAGTATCTGTGTGCAACATACAACAATAAAGTATTCTCCCTGCATGCAAACACTGACATTCATTTTACCTCCCAAGCAATTCAACATGGTTTTACCCACTCTTGAAAAATGTTACGATTGGAACAATTTAACTTATAGTGTATGGCCAGCGTAACTTTATATTGTTATATTGTATGATTTGGGGTGCATGGACAGGAAATATATATATATATATATATATATATATATATATATAATCCACACTATCAAATAGCAGTAGTCCGCACATCCAAATATCCTCACTAAGCCACAGGAGATCCATACCAAAACATAGTTTATTGACTTCCACAACACATCTACAATAAAAACACTAAACTACACAAGATAAAGTGACAGTGCAACAAAAAGGAAAGAATGCTAGCAGCAATAGAACTGTGCAAAAAGCGCTAAGGTAAAATCCACAGCCTTCACANAAACTATGGCAGGTGATGCTTTCAAATGCTCCCAATATCAATATGAATCCTCCAATACTTGCATCTGGACCATAGTTTAAAGTGGATATAGAGCAGAGGGTCCCATCGCAATAGCAGGGATTTTACCCAAGTTGTGAGTAAGTCCGTAGTGCCTAAAGTCTGAATCTGGTTCAATGTATTACATAGGCACTGGTAAGCTTTATAAATCTAACATTTGCTCTAATAATTGTTTTAACTATAGTTTAGCACATCTGGCTAGGCCCCAGCACCCATTTCAAAACTCTCATTTAGGTTTTGTCTCTATTAGTCTATCCATTTTGTAAAAACGAAGGGTTGGATCCAGACTATGGAAAATGCATTGTTTTCTACAGTCTGGGCTTGGAAATTGTTCGCAAAATTGAGCGTGCATGTCGATAAACTCCACATGGCTTATGGCTCCAACAAGCACCTTCTCACATAGAATAAATCAGGCAAATAAGAGAGCCCTGCCTAAATTTACATAGTTGGTGCCAGGGGTGTGTGAGTATGCTATGTATGCACGGTGGGCAGGATTGGATGGGTGCAGATTTAAGCAAAATTGGTGCAGAAGGTGCAAAATTGGTGCAGATTTAAGGTAGCGTCAAGGCTTTGGATTCCCCCCTGTATGAGGGCAGTGGTCTCACCCCATAGGCAGGGGAAACAACAATCAGCGTTTGCTTAACTGTATCAGGCCATAAGTGAGGAAAAAAATGATAAAATAAATATAGCCACCAATAACACAATATATATATTTTAAATTAAATTTTTCCCTCATGTTAGTACTCAACTGACAGACTAAAAGAGACAAAACTTGGATAGAATTGATTGTGTGTAACATAATTTATAGTTTTTATTACGTTTTGTCAGTATATTAAACTGTTAGGGACGATGCAGCAAAACGATGCCACAGGAAAAGAATAAACAAATAGAATAACATAAATGAAAGGAAATCAATCACTAATAAACTTTAATAAAGAAAGAAAACTGACTTTCATGCACTCTTCTTGCTAGAGCAGAGGATGTTTTAGGAGGCTTCTGCTTTTTCTTCTTATTGCGGTGCTGTTCCCTGTTACACATCAGGCCTGAGTCACACGTTACATGGGGATGCAAGACCTGGCATTGTGTCATATGTGTGGTGTTCTGCTGGGAACAGTGGCAAACACAGGATATTAGAAATGGGGTTACAGTGCTTGTACTACATGTGGCAATTATTAGGGTTATGACAATATCACATAATATAATCAGGGCCGGCACTAGGTTTGCGGGCGCCCCAGGCAGACCTAGCACGCGCCTCCTGTCAGCGTATTACAACACGACTTGACATTGTCACGTCACGCTGGTACATGTCGTGGTGACGTTACATCGCTTTAAAACCACTGAGGAGGGTGGCCGGTTATTAATTATTGCAATATTTTTTTTATTTTTTTTTTTTCCTTTAATTATTTTTTTTCCCCTCCGCTGCAGCTCTACCCGCCCGAGTTTGCCTATTGGCGCGCCGGCCCTTAATATAATATGGGATTTGTATTATGAGCTCAGGATGGCACATTATATAGTGTGCCATAGCTATCTATCTATCTATCTATCTATCTATCTATCTATCTATCTATCTATCTATCTATCTATCAGATAGATAGATAGATAGATACATACATACATACATACATACATACATACATACATAGATACATAGATTGATATATAGTGTACAAATGAGAATACATATTGTAAAGCAAAAATAGAATTATTTTATTGCCATGTTCACAGAGATTAACAATACATGATATTTAAATATGCATTTTATTGCAGTCCCACTGATTGGTATTATGATCAGAGAAGTGTTGTCAAGTTTCCTACTTCATTATTATACACACGGAATTCATATCTTGAGCCCAATCTAACCTTTAGTTCTCATAAACACTTAGATTAAGGATCTGCTGATTAAAATGAAATATACAGCCATCTTAAATTGAGTCTTTCTATGCTAGAGCAGAAGACAATTTTGATTGCGTGCTTTCTTGAATTCAAATACTGATTAGCATGTAATGTCTTGTTCTGGACTTTAATGAAATTTCAATATGAATAAAACAGTTTCCAACTGTAAATGCGTATATTGTACATAAATTGTATTCAAGAACACATTTATGTGAAAAAGTACAGTAACTATTTAGTTGTGTTCAGTGATGAACTATTATTAACTATAACTAGATCAGTTCTGAATAAATCAGCGTTAGAAATTCATTTATTCTTTGGTGCATTAGATGTATATGAAGCATGTATAGTATTTTAGGCCTGCATGCTATAAAGATTATTATATTTTCTCGGTTTCTTTGATGAAAATCTGATCCCTCTCCCTCTCTTACCTGAGTTATGAGACAAGGGACCTGATCCAGCATTTGTGTGGCCATTCACTAGTCCTTGTGATCCAGAGGTAGGGTGATTCAACTCCAACTTCTGAATAGCATACTGGGAGAAGGGGTATCCTTCACCCAGCTCAGGAGTAGGGGCTATGGTTATTGCTTCTATAGCTTCTATAGCTGCAGCCTATGCACTTTTGGCTTTATTGAATGATATTCAGCATTAACACTAATTCTTTCTCAATAGCCGAGCACAGTAACCACAGGTGAGGAAGCATAGTGCATGTTGCTGCATATTTAACTAAGCAATTCCAGTGTTTGGTGCACTGAATGCTGGAACATAGTCTTAACACCAGCACTACTCCGCCACCCTCCCTGGTGGTTTTAAAGCGATGTGACGTCATCATGTCATGTACCGACGCAATGTGATGACCTAATGCTGCTTTGTCATTCGCTGACATGGAGCGTGGTGCTAGGTCTGGTGTTTCCTCTGTGGCGTGGGCAGAGGGGACCATTGGTCAGCCACTTCTCATTTTTGCTGCATATTCGCCATAGTGTTATTTACTGCAGATTGCCATTGCATTTCTTCATCATATAAAACCTTTTGCTTGTTCATATACTTGTTCATATACTATTTGCACAATCTTGCAAATTTTGGTTTGATTTAGCTGTGCATGTTCGTGGCGTCATTTTATAACAGTTGATTCTTGCGCATTGGAAACTTTGAAAACTGTTTACTCCAGGGATGAGTCTCATTCACTTCAATGACTCCTGAAGAAGAGACTGGACAAGCCATGAAACGCATGCAGAGAGAACTCTGAGTGATACTGTACAGGGGGACCTGGAGAAACCACTTGCACATTGTAAGTAAGGTTACTATTTATTTTAAGACAATTTGAATTATTGTACCATGAAGTTTTGATTTTGATTTACATTATTTAAAATTGTAACGAGCAAACAAAATTTTCCCTTTAGGGCAAGTTTCTGCTCCTGTTATACTGCACTCTATCTGGTTAGTTCTTTCCAGTTTATATGAAGCTACTTTTATCAACATACTTCACTTTCAGAATCTTCTGTCCTTTACTAGAATAATTCTTCTGACGAAGTTGCCAGAGATTTTATTTGCTGTTACCATTTTCCTCCTCTCGGAAGCTTACTAGGACTTCCTAAAAACTCCATTAGCAATATAGAGTAAGAACGGTTTTGCTGAGAGCAGTAGGTGAAAAATATTTGTTGGATTTATTGGATTAGGAAACCCTCGTGTAGATTAAACAGCAGTGTGCCAAGAGAGCTGGTTTTATGCATGTCATAAAGGTCGTGGATGGAACACATATAGTTCTAGTTCCTGGGACAAGGAATTCTTCTATTTTTTATGAATCATAATAACTTTAAGTACCTAAAAATCCACAAGCTGATCCAGATATGAGAGAGAGGATAAAACAGATGCAAGTGTATCTAACAATGAACTGCAGGGGGAAGCAACTTAAACTGTAAATACAGAATAATAGTTGAAACGTGAAGTTTCTTAGCTCTACTCTGATTTACAAAGTTACAAGTTGTTTTTTTTTTTCATTATATTCACTTGTATACTGGTTGATGGTTTTATTGTTTTCTGTCTGTGATTTTGTGGTTGTGGCAGTTTGGTATAGTCACACACAGGCCCGATCCAGCTGACGTGCTTGGCTATTCATTACATGTCAAAACATTTTATTATTTTTGCTAGGAGTAATGTCCAACATATAATACAATGTAGGCTATGGAAGTCCCAATTGCTAAAACATGAAGACATGCTGTTGTATTGGGGTAAAATTGTCATGGTCACATATAACACAACACAGCAAAACAAAAATAATAATAATCCTTGCCTGAATGAATCAGGCCACAACCATAAAAAGTATACAAAATATTCATCTAATCATATGATCAAGTAAAAATGAAGACCTGTAATATACTAAACATCTCATACACTAAAAGAGCAATATATTGGAATAGGAACAATATGACCAGTCAGTCCATATTTATACTGAACCTACTTCAATTAGCATCCAGTCCACTAACTCTTTCACAAATGATTGTTTATAGCCTTCATTTTCAGTTCTACATCTTTTATATCTTGAAGCATTACACATATTGGATCCTCGATCCAGACTTATATGTTGTATGTCACATACGCAGGTATTCTTGTGCGCGGCAGATGTTACTAGTACGTTGTTCAAACATACGACTCTTCATTTTAACAACATACAAGTGGCAAGATGTTAATTTGGTTGGGGGGTGCACAAAATGTAAGCACATATCTGCTTCACACATATCAGTGCATAAAAGTTAGGGTAGCCTTCTGGACACATAAGAGTCAAGATGTTTGTACAAGTGAACTCCCCTTTCTTGCACAAATAAAACATTGTTTGTAATGTTTTATTTATGGGTTGATTTTCAGCACTGTGACTACTGGAGAAGTTTGCATGCTTGTTATGCCATGTAGCTTTTCAAGGAACTTTCCATCATTCAGTATTTCCATCTCCACACTCGTTACAGTAGTTCTCACTTCCATGTTCTTTTTAGTACTACGTGAATCATGATGGCCTGCATATTTCAAAGCTGGTGCACATAATAACAAGTATTATTTGTTCTGGTCTTATTATTATTTTATAACAACCAACACATTATTCAGTGCTTCACAGTTTCAGAACAGTAGTGACAAGGATAATGATTGAGATGTGAGCTTGCTACACCTTTTGGAGTGCCTTGTCTTTGTAACCATTATCATAATCAGTTGTTGATCACACATACATTTTTTTGGTAAAAGAAAGTGCAACAAACTCTAATTATTGTACATTAATCTAATCTGTCAGATATTGATGACACCATTCTAACAGGGAAAAGGAGAAGACGACAATGATTCAAAGGTGTTTGCCGTCGCAGGTGCTGTGCTTTTAATTGGTAAGTTGTTCTAAAAAAATATGGAGGCGTCATTTTAGAATTTAAAATATACCAAAATATTGCTTCCATTACTTCTCACTCTAGTTAACCATGTGAAGCTAAAGCAGGCCACACACTAGGGTAATTATCAGCCCAATTCCACAATAATTGTCTTAAGCTGGCAATGTCATTCTCGTGTAATATCGGCACCGATAAAACAGGGTTATTTTCCCTAGGGAATATCGCCCCGTCTGTAAGCCATCCATGAGAACGATATCATTCTCATGGTGACTGGTAAAAAATAAAAAAAATATATGTGTAAAAAAACAAAAAGAAATAAATAATACATACTTATATTCATGGGGACTTCGCCGGACACCAGAGCTGTGCCCGGCTCCTTCTTGTGATGGTGACAGCATCTCTCCGTACAAGACAAAGATGCCAGTGCATCACAAGAAAGAGCTGGGCACGGCTCCGGTGCCCAGCGAAGACCCCATAAATGTAAGTATGTATTATTTATTTCTTTTTTTACAGGTATTTTTTTTTTTAAGAGTTTATTTGTAAAATATAGGTACAAATTTCACAACAAGCAGACATGCAGATAGGAAATACATTTTGGGACCAAAGGAAAAGGTGTGCACAAGAAACAACAGCATATAAAATGAACCAGGGATGCAGATATCCAAGACATCAAAATGAGCAAGTCAATGTAAGTTAGCGAGCCGTACCAAACAGGAAACAACAAGCATAATGATGCAGAGGGTTTTTTGTTTTTTTTTTCTTTTTAATGCAAATGTAATTTATCCCTACGTTAATGGCGTGAACAATAGAGAGGGAGGCAAAGGAACAGAAAACAGAGGGATAGGAAAGAAAGAGAGTGACGGGTGGCCAAACATCAGAGGAAGAAAGGGGAGGAGGCAGAAGAGTAGGGAGAGGGGGGAGAGGGGAAGAGAAGGTCCAAGAAGTAGTCAATTGGAAGCAGGGGAGGAGGAGCCAAATAATTGGGTCCAAGGGGCCCAAACTTTAAAAAGAAGATTCAGGGGACCCTTTCAATACACAGGTCATAAAATCCATTTTATAAACGTACCAGAGTTTGTCGAGAACAGCCTGAAGCAAAGGGACAGTGGGACTACGCCAGTGTTTAGCAATTAGACAAGTAGTAGCAGAGGTAAAGTGGAAGATCAATTTCTTTTATGAATGGGAGGCTCCCGGGATTTCAAGAGGCAATAAAAAATGCTGGGGGTAAAAATGGAATGTGGATCGATAACAGGATTGAGAGGAATCGGTGAACCTCACTCCACAGTGCCCTGATTCTGGGACAATACTACCAAATGTGCATGTAGGAACCAGTGGCAGGGCAGACCCTCCAACAGCAGACGGGGGTGTCAGGAGAAAATTTGGCCAATCTAGAGGGAACCAGATACCAGTGGTAATAGAGTTTATAGCGGTTCTCCAAAATTCTAACGCAGATAGACAAAGAGGCTAGGTTACCCCTGACCTCTTCCCAGTCCTCCGAATCCAACAGAGCAGGAAAATCTCTATCCTACGCTCATTCAAAGCAGTCAAAGTTGGATCCAGAGGAGAAGGAAGGAGCCAGTAATAAATATAGTGTAGCGATAAGACCCTTAAAGGACTTCTCCTTTTGGCACAGCGACTTAAACCTTGATAAAAAAAAGTGTATGAGGAAAGTTAAAGCGTTCCCGAAACCAAGAAAACTGGGGAAAGGTAGGGGATTGAGAGAGATCATGTAAAGTGAATAAGCCTGCTGAAGCCTACGAGGAAAACGCCCGCGGCACAGTCCCAGGGGGAAAGAACGGGTTATTATGAAGGAAGGGAACAAGCGGGCAGGGTTCAGGTGACAATTGGCAGCGAGTGCGAGCCCTGCCCAACAGAGCAAGAAAGTGAGATACCACCAGGTGTCGAAAGATCCAAGGGGGGCGCTTAGAACTGGGAAGCCACAATAAAGGGGCACAGGAATCGAGACCTAGGCTATTGGATTCAATCATGGACCACAAGTGAGTAGTTGGCGGGGAGTTACACAGCACACATTGGGCCAATTGGGCGGCCAAGTAGTATTACCAGCTTGTTTAGAGCGGAGCATCACTTTCAACTGCACTCGAGGTTGTTTACATGTCCAAATGAATCTAATGATATGGAACTGGAGAGATTTGAAGACACGGGGGGGGCACGAATGGGCAGAGATTGGAAAAGATATAGAAGGCGGGGCAGCACAGGTCAGAACGTATTTGAGAAAGAATAGCGGGATAATTAGCAGCATAGAGTTTTTTGTATGTTTTAGTGATATATATTCCTAAGTACTTGATTTTCGCAAGGTCCCACTTAAAGGGGAAAAGTGTAGACAGTAATGAGTAGAGGGTATCTGAGAGATAGAAATGGAGGACTTCCGTTTTTTGGTTATTAATTTTGTAGCCCGAATATCGACCATATTCCTGTAATTCCACAAGCGTTTCCGGTAGGGAGGAAACAAGGTCGGCAAGGGACAGGAGTACATCGTCAGCATAGAGAGCGATTTTATGTTCCCGGGTACCATCAGAAATGCCGTGGATCAGGGAGTTAGCTCGGATGCGAATGGCCAGGGGTTCAAAATGGTTACATTTTCAATGACAAATGGCGAGGATGTGGCCCCATTCACTGAAACCGTGGCCTTGGGGAAGTCATAAAGAGCCAGAAGTCCCTGGAGAAAGCGTCCCAAAAAACCCATAGCTTTAAGAATACCTCCCAGAAAAGTCCACGAGATGCGGTCAAACGCCTTTTCAGCGTCCAGCGTTAAGAGAATGGCAGGGGTGGCCTTAGAATGAATAGAGTGAATTAAATTGTGCGTTGGGTGTTATCCAGTTCCTGCCTCCCGACAATAAAGCCGGATTGATCAGGATGTACCAAGGATGGCAGTAGAGGATTAAGCCGGAGGGCTAAGATTTTAGCAAAGATCTGCAAATCGACGTTGAGTAATGAAATGAGTCTATAGTTAGAACAGAGAGTGTGGTCCCTACCCGGTTTGGGAATCACTACAATGGTAGCCTGCGTGGTAGCAGGGTCAAAAGCAGCACCGTCGAAGATAGCATTAAAAAAACGAGTCATGTAAGGGGCCAATATGGAAGAGAATGTCTTATAATAGTGAGGAGTGAAACTGTCAGGACCAGGAGCAGAAGTAGCCTTCAGGTACTTAATAGCAGTCGAAGTTTCCGACAACGTAATCGGAGCGTTAAGAAGGAGGGTTTGACAGTCCGACAACACGGGGAGGCGAAGAGAAGATGAGTAGGCGGCCAGTTCCGCATCAGTGTAGGGGGAAGAGGGTTTTGAATCACAGAGGGCATAAAGGGCTGCATAGTAGGTTTGAAAGAGGCCGGCCATCTCCATCAGGCGATAGGTCGGGGGAGCAGTGGGGGAGGCTCTTAGTTCATTAATCATCCCCCAATGCTTGCTGGTTACATAATTTACGCGCCAACATAAAAATGTTGGTGAAGTCTCCGAAGAGTAGCAGCTGCCTTTGTTGAAAGTATTGTTAATCTGGCCCTTGAGAAAGGGGATACTCTCTTGGAGGGAGGGGGATGGTGAGTGTTGAAGTTGTGTTGTTAGGGTATCAAGCTGCTGTTCCAATACTGTGAGGGAGTGTGTCAACGCCTTGCAGAGGGCAGAGGATATACTAATCAAATCTCCCTGTATAGTCGCCTTATATGCTTCCCAGAGGATGCCCGGGAAAATGTCATCAGTAGCATTAGTAGCGAAGGAAGTGTCTATAGCGGTGTCAATGTTAAGTTTTTTTTTTTTTTGTAATGCAACTAATGTATTTTTTGTATTCGTTTTTTTTGTCCTTTTATGTTTTTTTGTTTTGTTTTTTGTGTGTATTTGTGTTTTTGTGGGTTTTACAGTATTTTTATTATTATTATTTTTTTTTGTATTATTTTGTTTGGGGGGGGGCGGCAAGGGGTAGGAGCCGTCTAAAGGGTAATGGAGGAGAGGGAGAGCACAAGGAAGACCTAGTACATGTTGTGTCCGGGCAGCAGCACCCGTGACCCCACTCAATCAGGCAATTACATCAGGTGGCCTGGGGGACCTCAGGTGGGGAACAGTTGAAAATACGGGCTTCAATGTGCACCTGGAGTAAGCTGCGATCGAAGGTGCAGAGATGAGGGAGAAGGCGAGGTGAGCTGGACGACCAGGCAAGTCACGACGATGGAGTCAGCGCGGGACCGCCACAAGGGACGCCGTCTTGAATCCGGCACCCAGACGAGATGGAGGACAGCGAGCCACCGGCGGACCCAAGAGGATCGCAGCCAGCGGCAGAAGATGCTTGTCAGCGAGGACCAGAGGAAGAAGAGTACTGCAGCTGGTCCTAGAAATTAAAGGTAAGCTTTCTCTTTTAGTTAGTAATGTCTTTTTTTTCTTTTTTTCTTTCCCTGCTGGAGCCCCCCTCTTCCCCCCAAGCCCTGCTGGTGCCCCCATCTTCCCCTCCAAGCTCTGCTAAACCCCTCTTCCCCCAAGCCCAGCTGGAGCCCCCAGATTTCCCCCCCCCAAACCCTGCTAAGAGACAGATCTTACCCCCCCCCAAGCCCTGCTGAAGCCGCCATCTTCCTCCCCTCCCAAACCCTAATGGAGCCCCCATCTTCCCCCTCTCAAGCCCTGCTGAACCCTTCTTCCCCCTTCAAGCCCTGCTGAAGCCACCATCTCCTCTGCTGGAGCCCCCATCTTTTCCCCCAAGACCTGCTGAACCCCTTTTCTCCCTTAAGCCCTGTTGAAACCCCCATCTTCTACCCTCAAGCCCTGTTGAACATTACCTTACCATGTCACATAGCCTAAACCTCTCCCTTCTAACAACCTAACCCTAACCATGCAGCATATCCACTAACCTGGCCTTGCAAGTAAAAGTGCCAGAAAAAGGAGCATCAGGTTTAAGATTGATGCTGCGACAAATATTTACTTTTAATGTTATAAAAATTCACAACTGCCTGGCAGTTTGTCCCTTTAGTGGGACAAACTGCAGGGCATGTGGGACAGCAGGACAGTCTCGCAAAAGCATGACACTTGGGAGGTATCTAGTGGTACTCTATGCAGTTTCCTAGTGTGCCTGCAAAAATCAAAAATGGCCCTAGTTGAACCCCTACTTTCATAGGGGCCATCCCATCTAGCTGGACTTGGCTTGTATAAATGTAGTCAGTAATTTCTATGTACTTTAGATCTGGACTGGACGCATTTGCAGGATCACTTTTTTCCAGCCACTATAAACACAGGCATCCATGGAAGTGAGTGTGTTAGTGTCTGAATCACTGCATATGGGGGGCACTTTTATTCTGGGAATGTCCAATACATTGGTATACAAAGATTTTATTAGTTGTATATCTTCAGAATAGATGACTCACCAATAATGGAAAATAATAAGGAATGTTTAATGAGATAGATGGCATAAACAGTGGCGTAACTACAGAGGGTGCAGCCATAGCGACCGCTATGGGGCCCGCCTCCTTAGAGGGCCCGGGAAAAAACAAACCACGCTGCTCACTGGCATAACTATCTCTGGTGCAAAGGGTGCACCATTCACTATGTGGGCCCGGCCAGTGATATCTCCCATACAGCGCTCGTTCTTCAGGCTTCTTTCTGCTGGCTGCTC
>JABWIB010006291.1:6474-24697 GCA_016617825.1 Platyplectrum ornatum
AACACATTCAGCCCATAGGCTTACATTTTTACATTGTGAGTATTAACGGCTGCTCTATCTCCCAGACCACAACACTGATCACGCTCTTTGTTGTGGTTCGGGAGCTACAGCACCTGTCAGTACTCACACAGTGGTGAGCTGCAGCGTGTATNCATCGTCACTGCATCCTAGTGGGAGGGGGGGATTTAAACCAAACAATTGGGGTTGGGTTTGGGGATACTCATCTGGTTAGGGGTTGCTCGGACCGCAGATCCACACGAATGCAGGTGTATAGCACCATTAAAGCTAAGAGCACCAAATAGCTTTATATTTTGCAAATGCTGGCATTATAAAAGGGTGCAATGTTAAGCACATCTAGTTTTTGGCATGATGCTGCCTGAAAATGTGTGAATACAATGTGAAACAATGGCTTAANAAAAGTTGAATTGTGTATGAATATTCTTGGGAGGAGGGGTTATATAAATATAAGAATCCTGGTCCGTTTCTTACCAGAATTTTCCAAGGCACGGTTCAGGTGATATTTTCCCTCCTTGCTATTGAATATCGCACTAACACAGTAGAGTAGGGTTGCAGCCCGCGCAGTGAAATAAATCCACCTCCCTCCAGTGGGAGTAAAAGGGACTTTTACAGCCAGAGGCCATAAAGATGGCAGGCGAGGAGGGGGAAAGATGTACAGCATTGTCAGGACGCTTCAGAATCAATTTTCAGCATCATTAGATTCTTTTCTCCTGCAGTCAGACATAGGCAGAGAGACTGAGAGAGAGGAAAAGAATAGGGGTCCAGAGAGGGAGGAGGAGGAGGCTACACAATTTGCAAGTGTAATGGATAAAATCAAAATGGAAGTATTTTGGAGAGTGTTGAGATGAAAGGNGGAGGAGAGGAGTATAGGAAAGAGAAGGTGAATAAGAAGAGACCTTGAAGAGGGTGAGGGATGTAGACAGATAAATAGATATATAATGCAGTGCATTGCACGTTTCCTATACTTGTCTGTTTTAAAGTTAATGAAGTTCTATGTGACTTTTCCTAAACTAAACAGTGTTTCAAGAATGTAAANAACAAAGAGCATTAGATCTAGGAGTTAATGAAACTAGGTACACTCANAAGAAATTTTCCAAGATAGAAGTTATGATATGGATCTTCTTGCAAAAGTTCATCTCTGTCCCCAAGAAGATCCATTTGAGGGGGAGTTTCGAAACATCTGCATGCCTATATACTGCATGGGGGTGGGAATATGCATGCAAATGAACCATATTGGGTGGTATTGATAGTTCAATGTGGATCAGCATGTGTGCAGTGTCAAATCAGCACAGATCACTTATGGTTATTTTACAGATGCATATCTCATTTCATGTTAAGCCTGCAGACCTGGACACCTGTTACACCTGGGCAAAACCATGTAAAAAAGCAAGAGGGACATAAACACTATTTTATATATATATATATATATATAGATATATATTGAGAGGCCATAGCTCTTAGCTCTCAAGATCTGTATGCAGTAAGCAAAGCAAAGTATTCTACCTACATTACATAGAATAACATTAACTTTTAAGTAGCAATGTGAATATGTAAACCACATAGGTGTGTATTGTGCTGGCGTGAATGGAGAAAACCTATGTAATGCATTTTAATACATGTATAGTATGTATTATACAATTGTGTAAAGGTCACCAGAGTAACTTGCTATATCGTATCTTGTTTACTTGATAAATTTGTATGTAATAATTTATTAATTGCAAAAAAATATATATTTAATGGTATTCATGCAGAGGGATCTAGTATTTCCCCATCTCATTCACCATGTCATGCTGGCAAAAGAAGCACCTTCATTAAAATATCAAAGGAGCAATAATTATTCATAACAACCAACTATATTCCACCATAAAAAGTTGACTGGTTACTATGGGAACATTTTTAAAATCTTTGGTACAAAAGCACATTACTCTTTTACTGGGAGTGGGAAGAGTAGTATGGGGAATGTCATGTAAGATAATTCCATGTTAATAGTTCCTTTTTACTTGTTTCTGTATGTCTAGTACAATTCCATAACATATTTTTCCTTTCCGATGTTCTTGCAGTGGTAACTTCCTTACCTTAACGTTACTTGAGTCTGGCAGAACAGTATGGTGAGATTGCTCTGTATTGATGGAAGAAGCCGGACATTCCTTCTGAAGCTATGGGGATTCACATTTGTGGCAATCCAGCTTCACACCATGATTGGATCCGACCATTATGCCGGACTCTGAGTAAGATTACAGTTGTGGGGTTTTTTTAATCAACTTTTGAATGGACTTAAGCGTTATTTCTGCTTTCTTAAAAATGGTTTGTGTGTAAGCTGTTATATGNTATTTGCATTGTCCTGACATGTACCCAGTTTATGTCTCTCTTAATGCCCGCTTAACAGTATGGACCTGATCCAGACTTCCGCTTGACACCCAATTTGAAGTCTGTGGTCTATCTAGCACTGCACATATGTGCACTAGATGTTACGGAGTTCTTTCCCTCTACTCATCAAAAGTAAATACGTTGGGCGGGGAGGAAGGTATAAATCATACAGTAGGGGCTGTGTATGTTCACTGCTATGTCCACCCATGAGAGGGGAGTACACGTTCCTCTTATGATCAAACTTTACTACCTTCGGAAGGAGGTCTGGGTCGGGATCTGTATTATTAGTGCTAGGTCATGTATTGTTGACTCAATGTGTGGTGTTGCACATAATGTTTCCAACACGAATTTGGTTCCTCAGGTTTCAGACATTCATGCCAGAATCTATTCCTTGGATGTGATGTTTGGGGGGTATTCCAATGTTACAGTAAGGGCTTGGTTAAGCTGAATCTGCATAGCTGGATCGGGATCGCCCTTGTATATCNATATGCAAAAGCTTCAGAAGCGTAACTTTCACCAAGCTCAGAAAAGGCGGGAAGGAACGCGTCCACTGTTTCAGAATTGCCTTCTTGGCCACTTTAACAATAAAAGGCAAGAGTGGGATCGCAGCAGATATCCCTGGGTACTGAAGCCACTCAGTAAAGTCTGCCCAGAGTAAGGCTAGGAAACATTCGGGGAGACAAGAGTCAAACAATGACCCAATAAACTGACTTAAAGCTGCATTTTCACTTTTAAGATTAATAGTATAACCTAATCCAAAAACATATAAAAAGACCAGTCACCAGTCAGAGACAGATCCTGTCTAAGCAATTCTATAATTCTATATTAACTTTTTTTTGGTTGTCTTTTTTAACTGTATTTCCATGTGGTATTTCTTTATTATTAACATTTTTTGTTGCTGTGCTCTGTGCTAAAAGAAAACACAATAATTAAAATGAGATATAACCATATAAATAACCCTTACACATATTACTCTGATCACATATTACACTTATCACATATTACACTGACTGCATGCTATACAATAATCCAGCAGTGTATAGTGTATGGCATGGACTATTTTGTAATGCCGACAGACAAAATCACATGAACTCAAGATGTCAGTAAAGTCAGCTTGAACTATTCAACCATCCTAAATGATTAGGATGTTATAGTAAAATTATATAATTGGAGGAGAAAACCTTGCGATGGGTGTAACAGTAATTTACATCCAGTAATATTTAGTTGTGTTTTGGTGTATTTTATCTCGGGACTCAGCATTTTACTTGTTGGGCATTGCATGCCCGTACTATTTCCACAAAAGCCCTATTTTATGTAAATGTTATCAAATGCATAAGCTAAAAACTGGATGATTTAATACTAATAATAATAATATGTCAAAAGAGGCTGAATTTTATGTACAGATGAAAAAACAAATACATATATAACATGAAAATAAGTATAGCAACACGCCAAACATTCATTACACCAAGGAAGGTCATCAATATTACCTCCCAAGTGTGCCAATTCCAGCATGACAGTCCTGATTCAAAGTGAGTGTTCTGCTGTCCCTCCTGCCTGCACGTTGTCTGGATTAGGGGATAAAACAGTTATTAAAAATAAAATCCCAAAAATGGGCCAAAAGGGGTGGGGCTTTGTCAGAAATGGGTGGGGTTTGGGAGGAGTCTGGGCTTGGGCAGAGCTTATTTGTTCCATTTTTGGGGACAGCAATGTTGGGAGGTATCATGTATATTTTTACTCATGTGAGGCTAAAGCTGGAGGAATGCATGTAGCTTTATGGGACAGGCCTCCAGTTACCTCATGGATTTTCTGGCCATGGCATTTCTGAAATACACAAGGAAAATGCCCTCTGTACGGTGTACCTGCCCCAGTACTAGAGGATCTTTCCATTCATAATCAGGGAAGGAATCTCGTATTGCAAAGGCATAAAACAGAATGAGTTATATGCAGTTTCCCCACTTGATTTCCTGTCACTTTCAGTAATGCAGTACTCATTGACCCTCATTCTGTTACACTGGGTATAAGATGCTCCACAAACCCTTATACCTCCGCACACTGTCATAGCTCCTCAGTAAGTTGCAGCGTTCTGTGTATAGATTCCCTGACTATAAATATCCAGTTTTTAGAAACTCTGTCTTTCCTTTCACAGTGACTATGTATGTAGTCTCTACATTAATGGGTGATAATTATCTTCCTGAAGTGGTGCCAATTGTACAGGGGTAATCATTTTAATAAGCTTATTTACGTAGTGTTGATATGTAATCCCGCCATTGATTTCATTGACAACGATAAATCTCTTTTTCAACTTCTGTCATATTCTATGTTTCCATACTTTTAAATGCTCATACTTCTAAATTTCCACTTCAACCTCTGTTCATAATTGACATAAGCCATTCCTATTTCCTCAGGCTGACTGTAGGTCTGTGTTACTTGGTAAAGGAAAGCAAGTATGTTATACCTAGTGAAATTGGTTGCTGACAGTTTTGTTCATTGAAGTCTGTTGTCTAATATAGCATTTCAGCCATGTTTCCCCTCATGAGAATAAATATAACTAATATTTGTAAAATAAAAGTATACAACAAAAATAAACTATATAAAAAAGAGAAATACTACCAATTTAAAGACCAGACCACAAAGGACCAGTGATTGGTTAATACCATCCATCTGTATTTATCTGAGACTGGCAGTATGGAAGTCTGGTACATGCTGTAATCCTGATGGACAACAATGTATGAAACCATTTATACAACTTTGCAAGAATTACCCTTACTAACTATAACACAATTGCTTTCTTTATTCCAGTTTAAATCAAATGGTTTGCTATGGGTTATGCTATGGGTTGTATCATATATTTGCCATTACCTGTTCATACATTTCCTTCATTTTCTTTATAGCCAGAGCATGAGATTGCATATGCATGTGATTATAAGCAGCAGCCGCTGAAAACAAAAGGAGAATTTGTCAGTTAATTTATGCAGTGTAAGTCATGATTAATTGCTTTGGTGGAAAACATTGAGCTCCTTTCTGATTTACAGATACTGTAAATATGCCATAAAAATTCATACAGATTGTAACTATGGGTCATCAATCCCCTCAGTGCTTTAATTAGCTAAGGGTTGTGCCATTCATTCCGCACAAGAGCAGAACACTCTGTGCTGATGGCCAGATGACAAAGACCACAGTATCACCATAAAGAAAAGAGAGAAGTCCCATTGTCACAGCGAATATACTTGTACTGCGAAACCACTTATAGATCTTTCACTGGTGATTTATCCGGGGAGCGGGGAGATTGCTGGAGATGGCAGCCGTGTACAGCTGGAATAAATCCTCGATTTACATAGACATTTACCCTAAGTTGTCAATGGGTGGGGAATAATGTGCTTATACCTTTTTGAAGCCTACTATATGAAACTGGGAATTAAAATATCCATATAAAAGTAACAAAATATTATTATTATTATTATGGTTATTATAGTTATTCCAGCCCCATGCTAAACTGCCTATATTATATGAAGAGCAACCCATAAATGTGTTTAAGGCATAATGTAATATTGCCATCTATACTGTAAAATGTTATTCAGAGCCTCTGACCACGAGGCACCTACGTTCTTAGTGTGAGGGCTGTGCCATCTTGTTTTTTCGAGACCCATATGACAGGCTGCAGGGGGCTTGATGGAATGATTTGTGTCATGAAGCTGCACATAGCATTGTGAAGCAGGAAGCAGGGCCACAATGTCACCNTTTGCATTGAAATCTTCAGCATCCNCCACTGTGTGTGTATCGCAGCANTTGCCATTGTGAGCTGGGCCTGATTGAAAATGGTCGTATGATGCGTATTGCGCATATGCAGATCCAGGACTTTCATCAAGCTAGGGTATAAGGTAGGGATCAGAACACCTAAGTTCATGCCAGNGATGTGGTGCGGGAAGTGAGGGCAGTGCAAAACTATGGATAGTACATAAGGGCTTTACCCAACTGTACTATTCAACACATCTCATTGTGAACCCAGGGGGCAATTCAGAAATGTGGTAGGAAACCTGTGATTGGAACATAGTTTAAGGTGCCTTCCCCCCTGTCTGTGTATTAGCTTCCATTATGTTTATTAGTCTTTAGTTTTACAAATATGATTTATTATGTGTGTATTATCTGATATGTTGTTATGTATTCTATATTGTCTGGCCAGAGATAAAATAGGTCACTTGATTTCTTGGACATCAGCAGGCTGCCGTAATTGGATTACTTTTATTATTATCCTGTCTGATAAAGTAACTGTGGCCTGTGACCTATTACAATAGAGTGTAGTATTACTATGCACTGGCTAATTTTATATCCTGTGCTTTCAGGACATTTTATAAGCACATACTTACACACTCAATGATGTCAATTTTGACACATTTTGTGAGTGCTAAAGGTACTTATNCTCTGGCCTCATGCCCCCTCGTAGATCTAAAGGCATTTGTCAGAACCCTTTACCGCACAATTTGTCAATGATAATTGAAGCCAATTATGGTGTTGACAACTCTGCAAATAGCTTAATACCCATCCACTGCTCCAGAGCAGTTCAGTGTGTGCATTCCCCCGCTGACATGTTACTAGCTATCTATATTTCAACTTCTATTTATTCTCGCCATCTGTTATGACATGAGTGGGCGATGAGAGATAAGTCACTCTGCTGGTTATTGTTTTATGCATGCTAGAAAAGTATTGCATCNAAGGCTTATTTGCTAAGCCCAAGAATCGCATTTATATATCAATATTATTGTTACACCTAAAAACTTGAAAAGTGACTGTTAACGTATAGTCTGTAATCTCTGCAAACCCCATCACAATGGAATATGTTTTACCAAATGCACTTCATTATTAAAGCAAGTATCCTCTCTAGTCCCCTAAACATTTTTAGTGAAATAGTCATAGGCTACATGCAGTCCCATGTAACACCATAGCTATACCGAATTGGCCACAGCACCAATGACACAGTCACAGATTTTACCCTGTTCATCGCAGTTGCTTTTGGTGACTTTCCACTAACTTTTNCTTATCACCACCTCTAAATCCAGACTCCTAGGGGGAACGGTGCTGATCTCAGACATAGAGCTACGGGGCATTAGTGTGCCGCAGCTCTATGTATGGACCTGGTTTTATTATAATTCCATCTGATGAGATGGATTCAAAGTAATGAAAAAGTAAAAAAAAAACCACTCAGGTGCTAAAGAAGAGATAATGTCTCTGTTTCTCCTTTCTATTTGTTAAATCCACCAGGTTGAAGCTGATCTCTGCTCATCTAAAAGGATATTAACCAATTTTATGTGTATGTCACCGGCACAAATGTCATTTTCTCTTACTCCTTACTCCTCATTACAGAGCAAATTGCATTATCTTTACACATGTCCCAAAGATCTCGGTTATAAATACTCTCTAATTTCTCGTCTGCACTTAACACTTTGCGTTTTTATAGCAATTACAATTGCAGAGTGTTTAATTCNTATATTATTACCCAGCTCTGCTGGATGAACAATTAATAATTAATGTAATCAATTTACTGACAGATGGCCTTGCAGTGAAGTGCACTCCATAGCGAAGTTTAAAATAATTGAATACTCCTTAAGTATAAATGGATTAATGGTGACAGACATGGCTGATAGACTACATGTTTTGATACAGTCCTCTAATGGGGTAAAAATACTGATGTTTTTGACTATGTATAACCACACACTTGCTTAACATCTGGGATCACAGAGGTCTGATGGTCTGAGCGATAGAGGGAAGTGAATTCAAGTTTGGACACATCTTCTATGCGCAGACTCTAGATGCATCCTTACATGCTTTATATGGATTTGCTTCTGTATCCACGCTAAAGCACCTAATGCCCCCAGGGTGGTCCATCCGCATACCTAGCACCTAATGCCCCGCATGTGTAGGCATGTAGATATGTTGGAATGACACCTGTAAACAAATCTCCTTGCAGACAGAAATGCGCCCAAACCACAGCAATATGCACATCATATCATCTAGCAAGGCCAAGAACAGAACTTGAATGAATCCGCTTTATGCACACCGCATACATTGGGTGTAATGCAGACGTCTGGTCTGGACAATGATTTGTATTCACCAACTTGAAATAGGGACCACACAGAGGTGTCAATCCAGCATACCTCCCAGCTGTCCTTCTTTACACAGGACTTGTGGCCACCAAGGAGTCGGGGTAAGGGAGAAAAACTCGTGTTTTTTTGCTCATGACTCATTGAGCTGTGTATAAAAACTGCGATCTTTCTGTATCGTAAGAGCACTTCACGCTTTTTCCCGTCTTCGCGTGGGATTGAATCGGCCCCAAAGTGTCCAACANAGAAAACTATGCAACAGGACAACTATAGAAAATGCAATAAGAACAGTATATTATAGTAAAGGGGTTANAGAAACAGAAGGGGGAGAGAAGGCTCGGGTGCCATAGAACCGTAGTAGGAAAAAGAAGGAGGNGCAGGGGAAAGAGAGAGGAAGGGATTGGTGGGGTTGCCACCATGGAGGAAAGGAGGGGGAGAACCAGNTGGTGAAATAAGGAAGTTGTGGTGGGCAGGTCAGGTGAGGCCACCCATTAAAGCGCATTACAGGATGTTACAATGTGGGTTAGGGGCTTTAACCAAAAAATATTTACACATCTACATGAGAAATCTTCACATACTATATACAAAGAAATCTAATTGTGTGTAACAAACAGACTTCTTGCACTTAAAATATTTAAAGTGGCAACTCATGAAAGAGTGAAGGGCTGNTACAGAGAAACTACATGAACATGGCATCTTCACCTCAGCAATCGCACATTGATTTGCATTGAGATGTTCTGTTTTTTAGCACCACTGTAAGTTACAGCTTAATATTGAACCTTTTCACTCTCCACATTGCAACACGATTTTGTTCAGGTGCAGATCATCTTGTAGCTCTCTGGTATGGACAGTTACAGTTGATTTGGAGATGCCATAAGGTTGACTGTTTCTTTGTCAAGATTTACGGCAATACAGTGGACATAGTGGCCCCATATTAGGTCTCCCTCACTCTGTCATCTGCTAACCTTACCCTCCAGCCCTACGGNAGTGTCCTGCTTTGTTCTTCACTAACTTCATTCTCTGTTTTCCCACCATTCCAGTGTCTTCCTTCACTGTCTAGATATAAGTAATAAGCTATAGTTAGGCGCGGGGGTGATGTGGTTTACAGAGGGCTACCTGATAATAACGATGACGATTCCCGCAGCACAGGTAAGTTTTCCAAATTCTTCTTCAACAACCCTAACCCTTCCATTATACAACCCTAACCTCCATTCCATGCAGCCTAACCCCAACCCTTCCCTCCCTGCTACTGATATTGGGTAGTGTCTGGAGACGGGAGCTTAAAGGACATCTGCAGGAAGTGAAGCTTTAATACGTTTGTGTATATATTTTGGTAAGTTAGACCACAGAACAATCTTTCCTTGCATTAGTTGTCTTTGCTGTTTCTGGCATATATATCCTTTGTACTAGTTGCAGCTGCCCAATGCATATGCACAGTATCCGGAGCTGTTCCAGGCCTCCCTGCTGTACATGCAGAGTTTCGGATAGCATTCCAGGACTCCCACTGCCATTGCAGATATCATTTCCAATTCTGGTCCATTGCTCTCAGCTCTCACATATATACTATGATCCCATTACNCTGTGCAATTTAATGGGGTTTTTTCACACCATCAGCATTAGATTCCAAACTATTAACACATACATTGTTTATTTAGTAAATGCCACATAAAATGTTGTTGGTGACCACTGTATATCATCTCTTCACACCTAAACTAGTACACACACCATACAGTGTATGTATATTATAACAAAAACCCACAATACACACGCCTTGGCACATCACAATTCCACATTTACAATATATACATTTNATCACTATGGTTTTTATATCTTTTTTGTGTTTACTATGTTATATGGGTCAGGCACATAGGCGATCTGTCATTTCTTCTGGCTAGCAGGCCATGTTTGGACTTTTTGGGNCAAATAAAATGCACTTCAATGTTTTTCCACCTCATGCAAACTGCAAATAGAGAAAACTTGTGTCTTCAGCTCGCGNCTCATAGAGTCACGTATAAAAAGACGCACATTTTCAGTACCATAACAGAAGGGGAAAGAACATGACCAGCTTTTTCCTGTATTCGCGTGGCATTGAATCTGGCCCTTTATGTGCTATCTCAGATATAGATGTTTAAACACCTAAAGTTCCTGCCTGGCAAACTATGTATGTGTGATGTTTTGTTTTATGTATAGCCTTTTTATGACAAATAAATACTTGCTTTGACACCTTATGAGTGAGTGTTGTTATTTATAAGGTTCCATCAGGTGAACTTTCTCCGTATTTCCATAAGTTTTGTCAGAAATGTCCTAGTTATGATTTTCTTTCTTATTCTCCTTTTTCTTATTTTTATTGGGTTTTTTTTTCTCAGTCTATAGTTTACTGTACCAAAAGCATGTCACAGGGCACACAATGCAGGAATCACGCTGAAAGTAAATATATTGCAGTGAATGGCTCACTAGATGCCCAAGTGTGTCATTCTCACACCATCTGTAATTGAGAATGATGGAGTAGGCAGGCCACTCTCACATGCACAGACTGTCGCTGGGGCATACAGCTGAGGCAGACAGGCTAGTATAAGCCCCTCCTCTACAGCGCTGCCATTCTGGCTACAGAACCGTAAAATCAATTTTTATCACCAATGGGCTTTCATAACTCTTTAAAGTCTTCAAGGAAATTAACCCCTTTGCCCCATAGCTTTTGCATGTGAGATGCATTACAGGAACCAGGTTGCAAGCAGATGTGTTGAAAGTTTTCAAGATAATTTAAAAGGACTGAGAAATGGACTGAGCACTGTTAACTACAAGTGTATAACAAATACTGAAAATGNATAAATTAGTCACTGTACAAGTCAAGTACAGATGGTGAACATATCTACAAGAGTATGTATGTATAATTACAGAACTTCATTCATGTGGACCTCATAGACAGCAAGGCCTGCATACAGCACCTATAGCCACAGGCCTAAAACGTGGATATTTTATAGATTTTAAACGTTTTAAAAGAAACTCTCCCTCTAAATATTTCATTTGTACGGTCAATCCACTAATCAATTCAGAGCAGTTTATGCAATGTGTATTTTTATATAGTGGTATGCCATACCGCCACTTCTCCCACTGATGTAATGGAAAGATTAAAAATCTCCATTGACTTTCATTATTTTCTATNTTTCCATACCCCCACTTCTAAACTTCCACTTCGACCACTGCTGGTGCCTACTAAAATGACTTATGTAAATGAATGAGAAGGCTTTTTAAATGGTTATATAAAAGTATAAATACAATTTCCTGCTGTATTTAATGGTCCGTCAGCACCATTTATTGAGAACATGCAAACTCCACACAGATAAGGTCCTGTNTGGGAATCAAACTTACAACCTCATCACTGTGATCTGATCTGTGTTATTCTGACCATAACATTTCTCATGTTGTCATACCCAAATGTTAATGAATTACCAATATATGGGACTGGAAGCCACTCCATCAGCAGTACCTAAATATAAACTATATCCAGAAAAGGTAAGCGACCAAAAAACCATATATATAGCAGCCATAGATTGTATGTACTATAATGAGAACATTTAAATGAATGGTAATGGGTACACTGGAAAATATAGATGTTTGCTTTACAGCTGTGTGAAACAATCCTAAATGTTTATAACATTAACAGGTTAATTGAACNGAACCAATAAAGAAATGATTGGACAATACAGAAATGCTACCCTTCCTGTAAAGAGCAGTATTTTCTGTTATTGGCCAACAGTAATATGGGGCAGATACTGTTCCTGCAGGGCCAACACAAAAGGGTATTTAAAAATGAGACGAATTATGCCAAAAAAAGAGCAATCATTTTATTATTCCTGTGATTTNATTTCCCTGATTTCTCTATATCAGTATATAATAATGATAACAAAATCACAACAATCTCCATGCATACAAAATGTAATGTGCACTCTGATGAACCGATATTCTAGAGGCAGACATGTAGTATTTTCCCTGGGCTGTGATCAGTTAACATCATTGAGAACAAAAAGCAGAGAGATGGGCACAATCCATCAGAGGCTGCTCTTCAGAGAGTCTAAAAGAAGAGATAGAAAGACTGTCTGCTGTCATCGCATCATTTATCACAAGTAAAGAGGGAACGAGGAGCTGAGAGGGTCAGATAGATAGATAGACAGAATAGTTCATCTGCATGATGTTCAGTCATGACAGTCCACGGCATATAAACGTGATATCTTAGTCATACGGTTCTTTCAAGCCTTCTGGATATTTGCTTATTTTAGCCTGTGTGTAAAGTTTCTCTCCCCCCTCCTCCCTAGAACCATGCCTTGCTGTGATTCACGGTTTGCTGGTGCCATTATATTGCCATATAAATTTACTTTATTCGCGTCCAGCCTCATATTTCCAGCCTGGGACCTTGCGTCGGCTACACAATCCATTTATAGACAAATCAATTAAATATTTCTTCCTAATCTGTCACCTCTTATACAAAGATGCAAAGAATTATTGAGTACCACGGGCATAGGCAGTTACACAGGACACAACAAAGAAGAGGATACTGCTGAATATCACTGTATTGTATAGCCGGTATCCAGCCCTGAATAGAGTCATTGCAATCTGACAAATGTCACTAGTCCGAGGAGGGGGATCCTTGTTTTACAGCCTCCATGGGCAGCTGAAAGCTGAGAAATTACATAGGGGCTAAAAGATATGATTCTTCATGTACTGTATGTCATTGCTTATTCCGACTATAGAATTCATTCCATAACATGGANCTTTCCATGTTTCCTTCCCTGAGCTGTTAAAGAAGAAAGGACTGCAGTGTTTCAANTCGGTATTATGTTCCATGCAGCATTCTCCTGATGTCAAGCTGTTATCTGGGCTATGCTTGGCAGCTCTCCTCGCCACCCAAGATGCTACAGGCAGATCAGGTTAATGAACCAAGGAGAGAAGGAAACTCCTAATGAAAGGAACCATATTTCTCATTCAGTGACTTCATAAATTATCAGGAAGACCATGGCGTGTGCAAAATAGTGCAAATCCAGTCATTAGTATCGTAGCAATGACAGGGTTAACCTATCCAGGTGCCTCCACATCTCTTCAATCTCAAGCCATAAATGTGTCTTGTTGCCATCACCTAAGCCTCTCTCGTTATTGATTTCCCTTTAATGAAAGTTAATTATAACACAGATTTAATTAATGGAATCCCTCTGTCTCTTTACAGTTTCCCGCATTAACATTCCCGAGAGAGAGGGGAGGAATGTTTGCAAGTTGGGTGATAAATCTGCAAGGTATGGGTATCATCACCAGTGCCCACCAGTGTGAGTGTAGAGAAATAAGTNAGGACACTATCCAATGCATAGGTGGAGGTGAACACATAGAATGTACCACTGCAGGCTAATATCTTATGATGATACCAGAGGTAGTACAGNGGACCTGTTCTACACCTCTACATATAAAGCATTAACAAGAAATAGTTACAATTAAGAGACATGAAGAAATATTTGGACGCATGTCCAAAAGCCGAACCAAATGTCCAGGTGGCATGATAAAAGTATAAGTATATGTAAGTGAAACATAATTGGGTAACTGCAACCTGAGAAAAGCAAACCGAAAATCCAAAGCATCTAGAAGACAAAGGAGAGAATAGACAGAGATTATGAGACATGAAAGCAAGAGGAGGAAGGGGGAGGGAGAGAAGGCAGCATCTGCAGAATATAAAAGATTCCTGAGGTGCTGGGGACCCCTACTGGAGTAACATGCAGGGTGATCATAGCTTCACCTGCAGCACAATAATGAGATCTGGGGGAGACTAATATAAGGCAGGAGAGGTACATTTCTCCGGAGCCATGGTCACATACTGCATATTAATCATCTGCCAGATTCATGGTGCCTGAATGCAAAACAATCAGTGTCTCTTCTCTTTAGTCCTTCCCAGCACCTCTTATACAGTGTTATCTCTGTCTATGTGTACTGGAACATCTTCATAGATGAAGAATATACTGATCCAGAGCTGTATATGGAGCGATGTTCCTTACACCTGGGGTTCCGCAAGTGAACATCTGGCACATGCATGTGGTAGTAACGCAGAATCCAGTTCTTTATCATATTATCATTGGTAATTTGTTAAAATGGCAGTATGGTAGAGGTATGCATTTTAATTTAACATTTTAAATTAAACTGGAACATGGGACCTGATCCATACCTGCGTGCGCGCATGCACAGAAGCTATTTTTGACGTGCCATGCTGAATTCCCTGCATTACGCCTGAATGTGCAAGATTTCATTCTTTAAGTGACTATTTTNCATTTTGAAAGATCCCTACGCATGTTAAAAAATATAAATAATTTAAATTTAAACAATTAAGTTAAATACTACATTCTAGTTCTTAAAGTACACAATTGTTCATTTTGATATATGTATTAATCCTGAATAGCATCATATTGACGAACATTCTCTATAGTCATTATTATAAATAGTGTATAAAATCTGTTAGGGCTTTAATTTGACTGTAAATAAAAAACAAAAATAAAAGCCTCCCGTTCTCTCTGCTCCTATTTAATTGGAATTTTATTTCATTTAATCTTTTATCCGTCTCTCTTTGTTTTCTCTTTTGGGAACTGATCCAGAGTTTGCGGCGTATATTGGACCTAATCTAGAGTTTAGTTCCCTGCTNCTGCCAGAGTCTCTGCGCTTTCAGCTCCATTGATTTTTTTCANTGCCGCTACTACACATGGCCATTGNTAGTATGTCATTTGAATGAGTTTTTTATGCAGATTTTTTATCAATNGCNGTATGTAGTAGCAAAATACTGGTACTACGCTGGCTTTTTATCAATGAAAACAAAATTATATAAACAAGTAAACATAAACAGATTTTAAAAAAATATATAATAAATATATTTACACTTTTTTATGCTTGCACCATCTCTGAAATGGTCGCGCGGCGAACAGAAGCGGAGGGCGCATACCCTGCTTGATCTCATATTTAAATGAGAGCACCTCCCCTTCTCTCATTAAAATATGCGATCTAGCGCCCGTGCGGCCATTTATCCACTTTCCACCTTTTAACTTTTTAGCATCCGCCAGTTCCAAACATCCAGGCGGATGCACAGGTCCAGATCCGGCCCAGGCAATGTCGCACGCAGGACACTTCCTAGGCATGGGTGTGTGTTTTTGCAGGAATAAGNGCAGGCTGTTCCCTGCTGTGCGAGCTGTATATGCAGAGGCTTTGGCTTCTACAGCAGCAGTCTCTGTATATTCCAGGGAATTTAAATGGTTTTTATAACCTGAATAACATATACTTTTTTTTTTTTAATGAATTTCCCCTCTGATTACCTACACCATCCCAGCTTACACTGCCATCGACAGCTTACACTGCTACTGCGACTATTTACATAAGATAAACTCCCATTTTCTCATTAGTGGAGCTTCCTGTTCCACTAATGCAGAGCAGTCAATGCGCAGACAAGCAAGGAACAACTGTGCACCAATTTTTTTGTGCATGCATGTACATGGAAACTTGTATAGGCAGCTGCTACACCTCTCAGTCTCTACCTATAAAAATCAGATGAGACTTTTAGGTATGTCCTATAAAGAGTTGCAAAAGTCACAGCTCTGGATTGGACACAAGGGGCTAGATTTACTGAACTCCGCGATCAATCAATGACATTCTCTAGTATGTTATAGGAAAGTGAGAGACACATAGCCNATCCCCTCTGCCCCATATTGGTTAGCTCTGCGGTGCACCCTCTAACCCCTCTAACTCCTGGACACAACAAAGCTTCCTTACTTGAACATTATTTATTTCTAAGCCTAGCGATCTAAAGAGAGGCATAGCCTGGTGCAATAAGGACTGAAGTCAGCAATCCTTAGGGCAGGGTTGCCAACTCTTAGTTTCTCCCTCTCTGTGAAACCATTGGACATCGATATAGGGGTGGAGCAGAGGGTGTGATTTATGCAAAGCCTGGATGACAAACCCCATGCATTTGATATGAATGAGCAGGAGGGACGTCGTCCCCACCATCCATAGTAACGCTGTCCTATTATTAATCTGGCTGTAGATATACACCAGGGTAAGTTTTGTGGCTTGTTGATGTGATTTGTATCACAAAGTCTTACTTCACTGTATTGTAAAGCATTGGAAGCAGGGATGATAGACAATTTTTTTATCGAGCCATGGAAGACTGCCAGCTGTGAAGACATAAGAAGTTGGCATGTATGCTCATAGCGCATACGCCTGTCACGGAGCGGTGTATTCCCATACCACATGAATATAACAGGACCCATATTTATGACACAGCATGATTACTGCTTCTTGCCATTGGTTTGCCACGTATGCAGAAATAATGAACTATTGAATTTTTCCTGTTGAGAAAACACTAAAATCAGACATTGTTTCATGCTGCTTTCTAAGCATTAAGCATGCTGGGACACTCCGAGCACAGTTAATGTTCTAAGAAACAAGACTTTCTAACCATGGTTGTAGAATAGATACTCATAAAAGGACAACAGACCAGATCTAGACTACAGAGTGGAGTTTCCACACCCTAGATGAGAAAAACGTAATATGCAGGGTCTGGATCCGTGGGATCATGTCTCATGGATCCGTGGGAAGGAGCGTGTGCTTANACATAGTACACAGTACTAGTACATTTCCTATCATATTATTACCATCCAGGTTATTATATTGTTTTGTCCTGTACCTGTTAAACCTCTTGATATATTTGAAAGCTGTTATTATAGCCCCTCTCCCCCTATACTGTTCCTTCTCTGCTCCAAGTTATTCATGTTTAGTTCCTCCAGTCTTTCTTTGTATGATACATACATTATGTTATCAGCTCCTCCTTTATCTAGTTACCTGCAAATTGCAAGATGTAAGATATTTTACTCTGTGTGTGTGTGTGTTTTGCTATATTTATTCTGTATATACTGTACCCTTTGTGTGTCCTATAAACAAGAGATTATAGTAGTAAGCTTTATATTTTGAGTACACGAAATACATAAAGAAATGAATGTTTGTCCTGGTGGTTGTTTAGTGTAACTTGTGACCTAATAATCTCTAGTTAATAACATAACATATGATATTTTAGATGATTGTTATATAATAGTATAATTGTGGAAATCCTTTTCTGGATTTCCTCTTTATCTGGACGAGGAAAGACTACACAAGTGTTATTATAGCAGGACAACGCTTTTCAGTTTCTGCGCCATCCACACAGACCCAGACCCGGAGTACTTATTGTACAATACACCCTCTCTCCCACCTTACGGACCTGTTTGTGTGGTGGGAGTTTAGTATTTGAATCATTGCTATTAATTTAGATCCTGGAGAGTTACCTACTCTCCCGGCATTCTAGGAGAGTCGTCCCTGGTAAATATGCTTCATAGTTTACAATGACGTCTTATGCATATATTTAGATTTATGGGCAGGTTAGAATGCTGAGTTGCACTGTCTATGGTACTGATATTCCCACTAGGGAGAACACCTGGGGCCCTTATTACAGTAATCAATTCATAAATAGATAGGTAGATGGATAGATAAATTGTTTCCAAACATAAGATGGGGTTAATGAACCAGCTTGGCATCATCCCCTTTTAGTCTTATCTCAGGTCTGCACTCGCACCTGTTTTCTCCTTACTCTCANACTCTTAATCAGCCTGCAGATAATTATTCAATGTATGTCCCTGCAATAATACATGCATTGGGAAAACTCTCATTTTGTGAAGAAAATGTCTTGTTTTACA
>JABWIB010006292.1:9940-25111 GCA_016617825.1 Platyplectrum ornatum
AAAAATCGAAACTTCGATTTGAAAATCGAGCCTGTAATTCGAACGATAATTCGGACGCGAATTCATTCGGACCCGCGATTTCAGACAAAATCGGCCCTTAGTAAATACGAAGATGGCGAATTCGGACCACAATTNGAGGACAGAAATCGAAATTCTCAATTCGACCCTTAGTAAATACCCCCCTTAGATTCTGAACATAAATTTTTTTCAGGAACCCTGTAACTAATGAGACTATCACAATAAATATGATATTTCATACATAAGCCGATTTGTGGTGTATATCTTTGAATAAGAAAATTGGCACTGCATTGCTCTGTTGTCAGATCAACTGTTGGGGGAATATTTACTAAGCAGCGAGATTGCAGTGATATTGGAAAGTGGGGATGTTGCCCAGAGCAACCAATCAGGTTCAAGCTCTCAGTTTCATTTTACACACTGGAGAATGTACACTCGGATCTGATTGGTGGGCAACATGGGTGGGCAACATCCCCACTTTTGAATATGCAATCACTGCAAACTCGCCGCTTACTACCCCTTAAAGTTAAAGCATTGGACTAACCAATGAATAAGTGGATGATAATGTTCCACTACCAGCATAGGGAGGTAACAAGGAAATCTTGTTTTTTGCAGAGGTAGAGCCAATGTTTATATATATATCAACTGGCCTCAAACAACTGCTACCATTAAACAGTTTTCTGTAAAAATGTACTTCCCGCTTGAACTCAGCTGATTGTTCTTATTGACTTGCTCTCTGTGCTCTCTGTGATCTCTTTAACCATAGGCTTTGGATTCTTCAGAAAATCAAACTTGCTTTTTGGGAAGCTTATGGTCCATTATTCTGCACACCCTTTTCTTTTTCCCATTCTACTGTGACCTTGCACTTATCTTTATGGTTTGGCCTTGGAAGAGGCATTCAATGCCCTTACAAAAAAAATATTGTTTTTGCTTTTACCTTCTGGGTTACTGATATAGTTTATAGGAAATGACTTTCTGTCTCTTGTGTATACAGCCAGGAACACTATCCTTAAATTTCATAAAGTGTGGTACAAATGGCTTGAGTTGAGTTATGAGGCAACTCTGGTCTCCTGGGCTACTCTTCTCACCCATTCCATCCCATCCCCACCCAATAGTTACTAAGATGGTTCTCTGTCTTGCAGTTGTTTTATCCCTAACCTTTGCACAGTGCTCACTTTGTCACCTAGTCATCTCATTTCTAATGCAGATTGCAATTTCATCATTCTGATCAATGTAAAATGTATTATGTATATGCGACCCTGCATTGCTTCCATTATGATAAAGTTCCTGTTTCCAATATCCTAATCCAGTTTGATTTTTTGTTTTTTGTTTTTTTTTTACTATGTTGTCTATAAAAATGTAATGAATCAAAAAATAATGATTTTTTTTTGTTTTGTGCAAGTCATACATTTTACCATCATTATGGTAATACCACATAGCAGAGTATGGGTTTGTCACTCAAGCATACCCATGCAAAGAAATATACTACTTAATTCACTGAGAGAATAAATCAATTTTCCGGAACCAATTTTTTTTTTCCATGTTAAAACTTGTTATTGTTAATTAGTATACCTGCATTGGAGACCAGGGCCTAAATTCACTAAGCGGGGAGTTTAGCAGGGGAATTGAAAAGCGGGGATGTTGCCCATAGCAACCAATCAGATTTGAGCTCACATTCTCCAGTGTGTAAAATGAAACTGAGAGCTTGAATCTGATTGGTTGCTATGGGCAAAAAGTTTAGAAAAATAATCTTTAGCGAATTCTTTTGACATAGCAATGGATTTCTGTTATCTCACTTTAGAGAATTATTGTACGTGAGTCTTTACAACCAATTAGAGGACTTGAAATTATGTATGTTGTCATTATAGATAATGATAATGATTGACCATACTACCTTTAAAAGGTTGGCAGCAAAACATTTTGTCAATATAAAAAAGTTGTTTCCGCTCTGGCTACACAAAAAGATTGCCTGTGATTGTTATGGATGGATTGTTTTTGCTATTCCACTTTGGCACTTTAATTCATTATTCTGCATTGTGTTTCATCTTCAGAGACACTTTGCTTGCAGCATAGATATTCTGGCATCAATTATACAGCTCTCTTTTGCTAAAGTTGTTTAATTAGAAGCAAATTTATCAGACCTTTGAAACTTTATACTAAAGGGTGACCAGACAGTTTATTTAACATACTTGATACACAAGATATTTTGTGGTTTATCTTTTTAAGCATTTAAGCATTTAAGCAATAATTATAATTGTTCTTAAGAGGAATCTTACAGTTATCAAAGTGACTAGTTCATAGAGAAATAAAATGTAAAAATATGTAACATTTTCTGCAATTTTCCGTGGCAATTATATTAATATTTAGGTCCTGGCTTTAGGGATAAACACAACAAATACACAATTATTCAATATGTATGTGTGTGTGTGTGTGTGTGTGTGTGTATATATATCACTTTTCATTATTTTTATTATTTCTTCAAAAAAAATAGCAAAAAAAGGAAAGCAGATATTTCTGTGTAAAACCACAAGTTGTTTATAGTCTTCTGTAACTTATTATATGCCTGTTGGTAATACTGAATGTTTGGTGCCCTCTCTTTGAGATCTTTGAGAATATTGATGTACTGATGCCATAAATACATACAACATAACGTGTAACATTCACACATTACATCCATTGACATAAGCATCCAGCTTATGTCAATGTTTTGTTTGTGAATAACAACTGTTTATTTATTTATTATAAAATTACTTCATGGGGAGTTAAAAAAATGTAATTTTGGTAATACCATACAATATATAAAAATATATTCATGAGAAGTAGTTGATGGTAATATTCCACTGTACATGGATTCTTATAACAAAGGTACTTACTATAAGATATCTAAACTGAAGTCCCCCAGACTGGTCAAATATTACACTAAAGAGATAAAATATGTCAAAACCTACATGACCAAAGCGATGCCAATAGTGACAGAAAAGAAAGTAAGGTAAAAAAAAAGTTGATGCAGCAGCGCTTATGACTGGAATTTATCAATGAGTCTTGGACCTTTACTGTACATACTAATCTGTGGAAATGGAAAAGTGGAGATGTTGCCCATAGCAACCAGTGAGATTTGAGCTGGCATTCTTCAGTATATTGGGACGGCCCTAGGTTTTGCGGGGGCCCTAGGCGAACATTTCTTTCCTCTCTTATAGTTCAATCTTTAGCGGCGCACACTCTGCAGAATTATGCAGCCACAGCTTGAGGAGGAATCAGCCCAGGTCACCTGCACGGCGTGGGATCAGGGACAACATTGTTGTCTTGTAGTAGAACAAATTGAGCTCCTGGCAAGAAAAACTACAGCATAAAATCATATAAATATTCACTATGTGCCCCAGACTTACAGCAAAACCGCCCTCTGAAGCCCTATCTCTATTCAGCGCAGGCATATTGTAGGTAGCAAGCCCTTCCCTACAAGAAGCTGAGATATAGACCTCAGTGCATCCTTTACCTCGATGGTGGCGGCACCGTGTTCCGTTATTTATACAGAAAGTGTATCACAAATGAGAGACTAGAGAAGTAGGGCACAGAGAGAGCCCAGACCTCCTCTCCACGCTGCGCCTCTCCTTCCTTCCAACCCTCCTCGTACACAGCAAGGATGGAGAAGGAGAAGAGCATCACTGCCTTTTACTAAGGACTTGGGGCAGGAGAAGATGCACTGGAGATGGCGCAGGAACGCTAGGGACCCCTGACCCTACAGCGCCCTAGGTGACTGCCTCTACCAGTATGCAAAATAAAACTAAGACCTGGAATCTGGTAGCTATCATGTTTCCTGATAACAGGCTTTTCGTCTCCTTTGTAACACTGGTGAATTTTCCTCTGGGAATTGCCCAGATCTTATTCTTCTAAAGATGGAAACAAGGAGTCTTCTTTCTACTGGCTTCTGGCCCTTCTTCCTTTTACAGGTATAAGAAGATAAATTAAAATAAAAACCCTTATTGAGAAATTAGGAATTGTTATAGATCTCAACCCAAGGGTTTCAAGTCACTGCTGGAGTTAAGTGGCATTGAAATAGTTGAACATAAATTCACAATAGTAGTGGTTTGGGTTCACTCTTTATCGGCTCAACAGAAAAGATGAAATCTTCTAGCAATGTGCCTAACAGCCAGAAGTAAAACCCTGCTGCTTAATAAATTTCCCCCTCAGTATTCTATTTTTAAAGAAGCTGTATGATAATCTTCTCCATTAGTGCATAAATCTTTCTCCTGACAAATTTATGAGAAAAAGTATCATTAAATGAACTAATGAAAAAGAGGAAAAGCAACAGTAAGCAAAGAAATCCTGTCATTCAGCCATCTAAGGATACACTTCAGCTAATCTATGACATTACAAGTCTTTTCCCAGGCTTAGTGGAAAATAAAATGTATTCAGTGCGGCAAGGCTTCTGTTTACCACTTTGTGATAAAATAATTGATGGAATGTTTGATTTAATCAGCATTGTTTCTCATCTGTGTGAAATGAGACTGTAGGAATGAATTTAATGTAGGTCAGACTATGCTTGCAGTATTGTAAAACATAAAGCAAATACAAATCCTAATTACACAGTACAATTACCTTGACTCTATTATGTAAGGATTTTGGCAGGTTTTGTATTTCTTGTCAATTTGTACACAACTCAACCACGCAACCAGTAGTTGGAAAAGTAATCGAAATATCTAAAACTGCCATAATTATGTATTGTGTCCTAAATTGTGTTCTAAACATTCCCTTCATATACATGTGTCCGTTTTCTATATATATATATATATATATATATATATATATATATATATATATATATATATATATATATATATATATATATATATATATATATATATATATGGAAGAGGAAAAGAAAAAGGAAGGAAGTACAACATACATATATGTAGATGGTCAGTACACACTTGATGAACCTAAGAGTAGCTGAAATTGTTCTCTAGTGGTCCAGACAGTGGAAGAAAATGCAAATACAAACTAAAGCAATAGCAATAGCCTCTCCCCAAGTGTCAGAAGTTTGTTTCATATGAACCATTTTAAACTTTTCATCTTCAAGACAAAAGGCTCTATTTATAATGATCGTTTTAAGGTGATAGTAGGAGTTTTTCCTAAAAAAACAGGCACTTCACTTCAAAACGAATGTATATCTTAATTAAAAAACAAGCATTGCACTTCACTTCACTTCACCGTTTCGTTCTTCCTTAGGCGGAGACGAAGCCTGGTGTAAGCAGGGTATGTTTCTATCGCACCATGCAATAGCAACATACATCCCACCCAAACCCCTTTCCTAATTGGCTAACAGCCATCCCCCCTCCCTCCTTCTCCCCTCACTCTATATATATTTTATTTATTATTTATATTTTGTTCCCGATTAAATTATAGTTGATTTGTGTGCATTATGAATCGTATGATCCTATTGTGACAATGACTTCAACAGATCCTGTTATAAATCACTAGTCTGGTTGCAGGGATTCTGTCATAATTCGCCAGTTTGGCTCCAAGCTGCACAACACCAATCATTTGCATTCTCATGGTTCCCTCCCTTTGCTGTGCTTTCTGGTTAACTCTCTTGTAAATATCTAGCCTCTACATCAACATTGGAAATGTTTGAGATTTCATATTACATATCACGGATCACAGGGGACCTCCGTTTGCATAAAGAAATGAGAACTTGTAAAAAAAAGAAAATGTAAAATGTTGTATTGTACTAATTGACTAATACAATAATTAAGAAATATAAATATAATCACTTACGAAGCACTTGCAAGTCACTGAGCCTTCATATATGGCTGGCACTCCATTGCTTTGCTTTGTTGTGAGATTTGTTGTAGCTTAAACCACTGGAATTTAACTTTACAATAACATAGCACTGAAAATGAACAACATTATGGGGGTTCTGATTTTCCAATTTCCCATTATGACAAATGTCAAGTTCCCCATGAGGTATAGGGAGAAATTTTAATGAGCATGGTGACATTTATTTACTTTTGTAGTTAGTATTGTTCCATTATTTGAAAATTAATTGGCAGTAAATAGTGATGTGTTGTATCTTAATAATTAGACAAAGAACAAGGTTCTCATTAGACATTGTAGCATTTCTACAACATAAAGAACATATTACTGGGATCCGTTCTGTTTATTCCCATTTTACTTTTCAGTACATAGTATAAAAATTATTTTCTTTTAAACTAAAACAAAAACTAGCCATGTTTGCTATTATTAAAATGTAGATTTAAATGTACTTTGGGGGCTCTTGCTTGTGATGAGATGCAAATTAATACAATATATTCTAGACAGACTTTTGTGTAATAAAATCTTTATTAATAAATATGTGCTAAATTTATTTCAGTTATCTCATATGTATCTCAAGTAAACAGCAAGTAGTAATACATTTTGCAAAACCGCAAAACCTATGGAATAAAAACAGATAATGGGAACTATATATATATATATATATATATATATATATATATATATATATATGAGGTAGCAGGATTTCTTTATTTCTTATTTATAATCAATGAGTAAACTATTATTAGCATATGTGTCGGAGTAATCTGTCAACCAATGATTGGTAATTACACTGGCCATGACTTCAGTGCGGCTCCCTCCTCCTTCCTCCTCTCTGATAAATGGTCTGATGCAGACACATGACCTAAGATACATGTATATATAAAAATAATTAAGGGGGTTCCACCAAAACAGAAAAATCTTGGCACCCCCCAAAAAATTGTTCTGATCTGTGCACTATAGAAATAAAACAAGAAATGCTAATGTCACTTCCATTCAATTGCAAAAGTAGTAACAAATGGCAATTTCTAATAATCAATACCACCATACTAATGTCTTATATGTAAACATGAAAAAACAGGTTGGATAAATATTGACTTACATTACATATATATGAATCAGCCTGTAAGTTGGCCTCACATGGCATTACATTACACAACACACTTGCCACCCACTGGTTACACTATGAATTGTAACTTTTCTGTGTGGTTGAAAGGATGTTGCAGCAATTTGCTGTTATCACAACACATGGAACAATATGGTAAAATTTTTGGCAAGGTGTTTGTGGATCCATCTATATTTCTAGGCATAGGATGTCGTAAATGTTAACAGACTAAAAAGAAGGCAGTAATCTGACATTTTAACAAAATTAAAGCAAGTAAAGGTATTTACTGTCACACTTTCAGCTTTCATATCATCTCTGATTTAAGGAAGATAATATGTTGGTTTTGTTACCAGAGCCTTGTCCTACTCAGTCTGTATTATCCTACTGGCAGAATTCTATGGCTTTTTATGGCTATGGCTTTTTTAACCATGTTTTCTGTTTCATTGCTATCTGTACTTATTTGTTTGCATTGTGTGCATTGTTTTTGTACTCCATTTTGTGCTCTATTTTTCAGTAGAAAAAATTTTGTTATGTTGCAACTTTCTACCCCCATGTTCTTTATTGTATTATATTCCCAATTGTACCAGGCCCGGTTAGCAGCTTGGTAACAGATTGATCGGATAAAACTGAATGTAGAGAGTTGCGGATATCTCAGATTCCATGCCCACATTCCAGTATCCTTGTTATCTGAACAATGTATTTGTCTTGTCTTTCACTATTTTGGCATATTTTTTTCAGATGTTAAAATATCTTATTATGGAAACATAGAAAATGTTTGGAAACACATGTAATGTGGCCTAGACTTCTCTAGTTAATAATAAACCAGTCTTAATAACTGACATGTCTATGTGTGTTCTCTTCCACTTACCACACTAGATGATGGTTGTAAAAATGTAACATTTTGGGGGCCGTAATCCCCCAAAGAACCCCAGGACAGAGACGCGAGGGAGAAGGTCCCATTGGTGATGCTACTTGGTGGAATCATTTTGTGACAGCTAGCAGCAGTGTACAATCAAAGGCCACAGGTAGACTTGTGTGGAACATTAAAAAAACAACTATTCAAAGTGACTGAAGATGAGTTAAACAATATTGCAGAGTCACTGAAATGGGAAACAGACAAGGAGTCAGAACTTTTATTACATTGTGCATTACATGCAAAGTGAAAATCTGTATGTCGTATCTGCTTGACTTATATGAAAAGGTCAAGGTTGTGTTAGAAAACTGAAAACTGAAACTGTACAAATTTAGGGATTAATAATATGCACACACCCGTGTTAACTAGCATACATCAGATACAGCCAGGACCAAATAGTAAAATTTTGTAGCATATCTGTCCCACTGTGAGAATACATACTTTAAAATACATGGTGGACAGGGTTGAGAGAAAAAAAACAGTAGTGTCACAAGGGATTTGAAACCATACATATATGACATATGGGTAACGAATGATGTCTTTTTGGAGCAGATTATTACAACTGCAAAAGAGAAAGCAGAGACAAATACGAGTAAGCAGCTCACATAAGATTAGACAAGTAATTATAAATGCAGCCAAGCAACCTATAGAAAGTAAGTTTGCATGGGATGCATGGGTCTAATGAAAGGTGAAAGTGCAGATGAAATGAACTGTTATACCTCTATTCCACCAAGAACCTAGGTTCAGACCTGGGTTTGAAACCTGCATTTTTCCAAGGTTAAATATAAAAAAAGCCCTTTTCCACTGCAGTGTGAACCTGGGTTTTTTCCAGGGTAGACACCTTTCCCACTGCCAGACAGAACACCTGGGTCTAATCACCTGCACCATTGTACACAGCAATGCAGACCAGAATGCTATTTCAAACCCCTTTTCCACTGCAGCGACCCGGGTTTAATTTCTTGGGACCCTTTTCCACCAAACTAAACCTGGGTCTATGTGTCTTAATTGTTTTAATTGTGGTCAAGCTGGACAAAGTGCAATAGGTTGTCTGAGTAAAAGACAAATTGAACATACATGCAAGTAATCTATCTCTCTTCACACACAACTCCAGTAAAACCAATAATCGCAAAACAAGATGTTAAGCAATCTGAACTTTTTTTTAAACTTGAACACTCCCTTAAAGCTGAATCCAAACATTGGATAGACAANATACTACTCTAAAAATACATTATAAACAATATGATTCCCAGGGATCTTCAAATAGGCATCAACTAATGGTGATCTTAACTTTACTGAAATAAGGAATCCAATTTTGGATTCCTTTTCATTTAATTTAATGAAGTTACTAATAAAATAAAAGGAACACAAATTACCTTACACAGAAGATATTGAATAAATGAAAACTAAACACAGATACTGACCAATATAAAAGTAACACGGCTAAGTATCTGTATGCAGAATGCAAAAATAAAGTATTCTCCCTGCATGCAAACACTAACATTCATTTTACCTNCCCTGCAATTCNNCATGGTTTTGCCCACTCGTGAAGTCATGAGTGCCTAAAGATCTACATCTGGCCCAATNAGTCTTTGTTGAGGAGTAATATTACAAAATTTGAAGAGTTTTGAAGAGCTCATTCAGCCCTGCGTCTCCGCCAGCCAGGGCATGCGCATATCGGCATTCAGAGCATGCACAGATCGGCTCTGAATGGCATGGCTCTGTGCCTCTGCGACTCCGCCATATGGAAATGAGAAAAGGGACTTTCCACNTCCCTTTTCTCATTTCCATATACGCTTTTAGCAGGGCTAAGCCCTGCTTAATACAAGCGCANCCTGCACCATGTCTGGACATGGTGCAGACGTAGCGCAGACACCGAGAGACAGGTAATGTCCTATGGACAATTACCTGCCTCATGAACTGTAAAAAAAGTTAAATAAAAAAAATAAATAAAATATTATTTTATTAATGAAAATGTCTCTGTCTTTTTTTTATTATATATTATATATTTTTTTAACACTCTTGAAAGCCGGCAGTGACTGCCGGTTTTCATGCTCGCAACGAACGCTGTGAGCACACATTAGCAGAGGCTCCGGATACAGCATTCTGAGCCTCTGCGGTTTTTCAATGAGCGCAGGGATGCGGGGCATACGGCATGTCCCTCTCCCTGCGCTGTATTCNGAGCTGCGCTTTTGGAGCGTGCGGCCATGCTGCTGCCAAAAACAGTAAATCAGGTCCGTTGATTCTAGTACCAAAGAAGAGGTAATAAACTGTTCTACCATTCTTCTACAAGGGGTTAAACAAAATAAAACATTTTTATTCTTTTCCCTCCTTCTACAAGTTCCATACAGGAGTGTGTAACATCTACCCCTGACAGTCCCCCTTCATCTGTATCACGCATTTCTACTAAAAATATTTTTTAGGATTTACTCTGGATTCACCAAAAGAACAAGAGGCAAAAGAGGGGGTAAGAAAAAATGGTGCAGATCCGAATTTATTTGAATAGTTTTAAGATTATTTTGATGAAGAAATTAAAACAAAAGTAAAGGATCAAGATATTTAAGTAAATTGGGATACTTTTGAACAATTAAAAAAGTTATCTAAAATTCTAAACCTGAATTAAAGGCATTAAAAGAACTTTGAGGGTATTTTTCTGAAATGTTAAATTTCGCCCTCAGTCGTCCCAGCAAAAGGGGCAGAACTTAAAGTCAGGGAGGGTTTGGATGATTTCAGAGTGATGCTTGGGTGGAGCTATGGCGGGACTTATTTTTCACGTTTTTTTGTCCCTTAAATGTTGAGAGGTATGCTATTAATATGCAACTAACCATTCATTAAAAAAAAGAACTAAAAAAACCTACATATAATAAATCAAGAAGTATATTAAAATATGTTTAACATAACACCCTGCTAACATATGTTATATGTAAATATATGTTTTGTGTGTTTAGCTTCTTTTTTTGTGAATGAATGGCCACTATGGTTGCAAGAGATATCACCTATGCTCCTATAAAATATTTTGGAACTAGTGTAGTTTCAGCAGTCTTTGTTAAATGTGTAAACAGTAAACATTTGCTATCCAGTCCCTGCATGATGTATTTCTACAGTCAGTACACATGGAAATCTCACTGAACATGTATGTGTATGGTACCATAGCAAAAATATATACATCTGGAATTTGCCAGAATCGAGAGAACTAATACAGGCAAGGTNCAATATATATTTGTCTTTATTTAAAATATGTGACAGTCTACTATTTATTGTATTTAGAACTACAGTATATTAGTAATATATTTTCTATTTCTTGCTTTATTTCCATTGTGTAGCATTAAGTCACATAACTCAGTGTTATTCCCTGAATCACTGCTTTTTGAATTATGGATCATGCCAACATTTTAGTATTTTTTATAGAAACCAATGCATGTCAAAAATGAAAAGAAGAAAGCACGATTAACACCTCCGAAGCTTACTTCTGTTGTACTGGCACACAGCCCACATAGTTAAATCTTTCACAGTAAATAGCCCCTTCAGTATCAACCTTACATTGATATTTAAACCTTAATCCAGGAACAGCTGGGGCTTCAGAACAGCCTCTTCTCTGCTGAAGTTATCCAATGCTGTGAAAATCTTGTCATTTAAATTTCTCATTAACAAGACGAAGAGCTTTGGACAGTCTGTAAAATACTTCATTAAGTGCAGGAACATTCAGTGGGACTGAGAGATTTCAACCGAGGATGGACTTGCATTACTAAGTATCTTTATTGGAGGAATGATATTGTTTTTTCCCCACCTCCAAGAAATTATTATTCTGCTCAAGCACATGGCAGAAAAACATCACTTTCCAGATGCTTAATGGGCTGCAGGATATTCTAACATACTGTGCCTTTTCTTGAAAAACGATGTTCTTGGAAAGCTATTCTTTAGTCAAGAAATGCTTTTAAAGTAAACTTAATATGTAATATACCATATTAAATAATGTCTAAATAGTTAATTATTTCAATAATAGTTCTTTCATATTACTTGTCTGATTTAGGAAGGATTCATCATATGTTTCAGTCAGTTCAAATGTAGTACTGCTAGGAAAGTTTACATTGCACACCTAAGGAATTGTCCTGCCAATGACTCATTAAGATCTTTTACATGTGAAGGCCCAGACCTTCCAACAAGACCCATCCCCCCAGGTACTCTGCTCCTGATCCTCCAACTGTCACACACCTGATGTCTGACTTGTTAACTGATGTCTGCATTGTTTTTTTCTCGATTGGATGAAAATTTTCTTTTCTTTTTTTTTTAAGGAATTGGAAGCGCCATACACTGTATAATGATTGTATGGGAAGAAAAAATGAAATATGCAAAGTAGTACTTCCAAACGCTTTTTATTTTTTTAAATCATTGGTTTATGCTTATAAAAGGGGGTTTTATGGCAGGATTATTGCAAGTACACTGAATGATTTTTTACATNAAAAAAAACNATTTAAGTGTTTGACCTGTTTTAAACCATATCGGCCGATCATTTGAAAAAAACGTTCCCATAGACTGAACATTTTTTTTCCCAGAAAATCGAAAGATGTTTGAAAAATTGTTTAGGTGGAACGATTTATCGCATAGTGTATCGTCAACTTAACTGATAACAGAGTATTTTTTACCTGAGAATTGGATTTGTTGGATGGTCTGGAAAGTCTAATGATTGTTCCCCCCCAAAATGGAGGGGAAACCCATATTATGCTGTTCATCCATTCCCCAGGATTTATGAAATCTTCCCTTTTTTTATCTTTTGGTTTTGGCAAAACAAAATTCTAATTTTGCCGTTCTATGTCTACAGTATGGAATGNCAGACTGAAAGGTCTGTGCTGTGGTGATTGCTAATTGTTCACTATCACCAATTTGGAGCTTGAGTACCCATCTGACCTGTACCTCTACCATGAGCCATCTATTTAACTAGGTGATACTTCTTTTGGTCAAAGGTAGTTTTCTTTATATCATCATGTGTACTAAATATATTTATGTTCATGCTGCTACTCATTATCTTGATGCAAAATCCATACTGAAGTGATGAACGATGAACATGTAGTTTAACAAACCAAACAGATCAGTGACAGGAGCTGACACTTCTGAGGCTGAAGTGCTTGTGTGCGGTGTTCTGAAATAAGGTAAAATGTACATATATATTCTGTTTAACAATGACAGCCATGGTAACAGCAGATGTCATCGTTACTATCACACAGCCTTCCATTGAAAGTCTAGACTGGCAGCAGCAGATTACAGGGGCAAATCCAGGATTTTTATTGGTTGAGGCAGTGGTCGAAGTGGAAATTTAGAAGNGGTGGTATGGACATTCAGAATTGACGGTATGAAGAAACTGAATATAATAGAAGTCAATGGAGATGGGAGAAGTGCCGGTATGGCATACCCCCGTATACCCCTCCACTTCGAGCCCTGGGTTGAGNGATTCCAAATGATTCACATATACTGTAATAAGGAATCTTATAATATGAATATGCGTGTCCTTTACCACATTTTATAGATTAAGATTAAGGTCACTAAGAACAGTGAGAATTGGGAGTAACAGTTTTGTAGGGAGGATTTATAGTTGGGGAAATATGTAGGCTAGCTGGGGAAAAAGGACAGTGGTTAGGCAAGATTATTAAGGAGCATCCTAAAGGAAATTATCATCATCACTGGAAAATTTTCCTTCCCTATACAACTTTTTATTTTATGTATTACCTTTTTCTATCTTTTCATATGAGGCATACAGTAGTATACAGCATCAGTTGAGGTAAGTTACATTTATTTGCATATGGTAAAGGTAAGACGCTAAGTCAACTTCATAATTATTGAAGCTGGATATGCTACCCTCAGGTGCTGAAGGTATGCATCATGGATGACATGGTAGCATATTCAGGCTGACAAATTGTCAGTTAGAACTAGTAGACTTAGAAAATTTGGAGCAAATGATCCTCCATTTGTGGTGTAAAAAATAGTTAGAAATATAAATCATTTAAATGAGCCAGTCAAATAATGGGAATGTTGGATGGACTATTAAATATATATATATATATATATATATATATATATATATATATATATATCCATAGTGTAGACAGCGGCACTACCAGGCTTGCAGAGATATAAGAGATACGTAATTTATTCACAGAAACAGATCCATCATTTCCAACGTTTCAGAGTCACACAGACTCTATCATCAGGGATCTATGGACATCACTATGTGGTGTCCATAGATCCCTGATGATAGAGTCTGTGTGACTCTGAAACGTTGGAAATGATGGATCTGTTTCTGTGAATAAATTATGTATCTCTGATATCTCTGCAAGCCTGGTAGTGCCGCTGTCTACACTATGGATATTTAATCTTCTTTGCTGTTGCACACCAGCCCGGAATACCGGAATAGTCTCGATACCGTGAGTGCCGCATCCTGCATTGCTATATATATATATATATATATATATATATATATATATATATATATATATATATATATAAAATTATTGTTCTGCTGGGATTTGACTGGCCTTGTATATCTCATGAGATGTTTAAGTTAGGGGCAATGCTAAACTATTGAGGGATAAGAAATCCTGTTCTATCAAGTTTAAACTGACAAATAAAAAAANTTTTAAAATGTTCTTCAATGAGAAGTCTGAAATCGCCCTGTAGTGAAGCATTTTAGATGCACAAACACAAAAGCTGAGATATATTACTAGTTGAAAATGTGGTGTGAAATTCTGTTTTATTACAGCATGGACAGTGCAGCTGCTCATGATAATTAGAGCTCACATATGTCAAAAGGTCTAAAAGTGTAACTGAAAATATCTTTTCATTTTAAACAGACTGAGTGACACATTAAAAAAGATGTAAGCATCTCTTCAATTCTTATAACATTAGTAGGTTGTCATAAAAGTATAATCAGAGGAGATGATCCAAAATTCCACATTTATCTGTTTTTAATAGGAAACAAAGCAGGAAACTGTTGTATGCATGTGGAGAACAGGGGAATATATTTACTAAGCAGTGAGATTGCTGTGAGATTGGAAAGTGGGGATGTTGCCCATAGCAACCAATCAAGCTCTCAGTTTCATTTTATACACTGGAGAATGTGAACTCAAATCTGATTGGTTGCCATGGGCAAGATCTCCACTTTTCAATCTCACTACAATCTCGCTGCTTAGTAAATATACCCCTTGATGTTTGAAAATTCAGATGCAAAGCTAGCCATGCTCCTATATCTCTTTCTGTAGGCACAAGAGAGGGGAGTTCACTCACCTCTCCCTCTCCTAACTCTTACGAACTTACGAACATGTCAAGCCTGCCTTAACCC
>JABWIB010006293.1:6063-22189 GCA_016617825.1 Platyplectrum ornatum
AGGATTAGGATAATGGAAGGGTATGAAGAATAAAAGTGGAGGGTTAGGATTAGGATAAAGGGAGGGGATGAAGAATAAAAGTGGAGGGTTAGGATAATGGAAGGGTATGAAGAATAAAAGGGGAGGGTTAGGATTAGGATAAAGGGAGGGTATGAAGAATAAAAGTGGAGGGTTAGGATAATGGAAGGGTATGAAGAATAAAAGGGGAGGGTTAGGATTAGGATAATGGGAGGGGATGAAGAATAAAAGTGGAGGGTTAAGATTAGGATAATGGGAGGGTATGAAGAATAAAAGGGGAGGGTTAGGATTAGGATAGTGGGAGGGGATGAATAATAAAAGGAGAGGGTTACATTTAAGCTAAGGGGAGGAGATAGATTGGAGAAGGGAAAGGTAATGATTACGGTTAGGCAGGGATGGATCATAGAAATCATAGAAGATTAGGGTTAGGCTTGGGAGAGGGAAGTAAGGGTTAGGGGCATTGAAAGGGAGAGTTACGATTAGCATACGGTTAGGATTAGGATAAGGATAAGTCTTTTATATTTACCCCATTATAGGACTATATATTCTTCCGATAATAGAGCTCTATATGATATAGAACCGTATTAAGGGGCACAATTTGAGAATAATTACGTAAAAATGAAGAACTATATTTTGGGGGCAAACCCGGTGAAAGGGGACAAGGAGGACAGCTGTGACAGGCCCCATCACTAGCGTTACCACCCACTGATAATAAATGTACAATGTCTGGTGTGCACATATATGTATATATTTTCTTTTTTTCCTATTGTAAAGAGAAAATGTGAGTACAACCAAGGAGAAATACAGAGATTTATTATGTGGTGAATATAAATCCCTTTTATGAAGCATTGTTATGTGAGGAATACAGAGCCATATTATGGAGACATGGAGCATTTTATGAGGGTATATACAGTATAGCACATTTGTATTATTCTCAGCTTTTTAATTTTTGTATTTCTTTCTTATTTGTAAAATCATGTTTTAATTATCCTAAAAAAGTTCAGATAATAAAAGTTTTATAATATATATATTATATATATTAAATATAACTGGATGGAAGAGTAGGGAAGCAAAAAAGTGTGGGTAAGGGACACTACACAATCCCAACTGAGCCCACCTTGCACTCCTACTCTTTGGAGCTAATAAATCTATAAATTGTGGCACATTATATTGTTACACAAATATGTTCGACTATAGTGTGACTGTACAAACTACCCACATCAGCATGCATAATTTTATAATAACCAAGACATAACATGCACATATACTAAAAATCAGTGGGGGTAATTAGGTTTCATTATTGCTTGTCTACATTTCCTAGTTACAGAAATGAAATTTTTTTGGGAATAATGAATATCTGAAAATATCACAATCGCATAAAACAAATGAAACACATGTTTCCTTACTTCTTCATAGGGATGTTCACGCTTTGGTCTTTCAGTAGGAAAAGTCAGGTCAAGGAAATCTACTAAATAATCCTGTCCTTGTGGCAAATCAACAAAATCCTCATCAGTTTCAATCATCTGTGAAAAAAGTATATTGCAAAAATGTAAAAGTAAAACAAACAAACAAAACTATTTTTACTTAATGAGTTATTTGATGTCTTGGCTGCTTCTCACTATTCCGTACTGCAGGAAATGGGCTGAAATTTGCTAAGCAGGGAGATTGCAGGGGGATTAAAGTGATTGTGAGGATGTTGCCCATAGCAACATCAGATTCAAGCTCTCAGTTTTATTTTACATACTGGAGAATGTAAGCTTGAATATAAGCAACATCCCCACTTTTTAATCTCTCTGTAAATTTAGGCCATGGTGTCCGTTCACCATATCTCATATCTCCAAATCGCATGTTTGGAGTCTAACTGGGGCCTGGTGTTTACCAGATGTTACCGTCACCCAGCTAGTTTTTTTTTACCTTGGTAATGGTTTCCAGTTAAAATAGGGTGGTATACAGACACAGAAGGCCTGCCAGCTAAAAAGGGCTCAGTAAGTGCCAAAAAGATGAACAAGACTAACCATACAGAACATGTCCACAAAAGAAATGTAACAAACCACAAATACCCCACAGACATTAAAATACTAGTCATACCATATTCAGGCCTAGGTAAAGCAGAATGGAAGGATATGAAAGAGAATGTAACTTAAATACTCTTTATTGTTATAAGAGCATATGCATAAGATTGCACAGATACTGAACCAAAAATATACATTAATACAAAGGCTTTTGAATTGTCAAATAATACTTTAAATTAAATCTAAATATTTCACTTTTTCATTGCACCAGATCCATTCCCAAATGAAAACACAAGTGCAAGGTACACTGTATGGTTATAGAAACAATGGTTATACTTTGTGTGAGAGCCTCAATAAGACTGCAGATATATTAAAAAGATGTAGTAATGAGTGTAAATTTAGATGTGGTGATATGAGCTTGTAAAGTGGAAAGTATGGAAATATAAAAAGTGATGATATGGCATACCACTGTATACACCCCCATTCCCAGTCCTTGTCATTATTTAAATTAAATGTTGGCATAAAATGTATGACCTCCTTCTGCTCAACTTTCTTAACTATAACTATAGCCAACTCATTAGAATGCAAGTACACCATTGAAATAGGGTTTGTTGTTTTTATATTTTTATAATTATGTGATATTTGTTTTTTCATGGTAAAATAGTTAAGAAAAAAACTTTAACTTACCCTGACTACCAGGTTATAGCCTTTAAATCCAGCCCAGGTGAAGTATTCCTTAAACCAGGATGGATAATGGAATATTTCATCATTGAATGAAGAAGACATGGCATCCAGGTATGTATGAAAATCCCAAGAATCTTTAAATACTTTTGTTCCTGAAGGTGGGTCAACAATTCCATCCCTGAAAACATTTAACAGGTTGTCCATTATCCATAGGTACATTGTTAGATTACGTATATATTGATTCATATCAATCAACTAATATATATATAATAGTGATATTTCCCCTTTAAATAAGCTTTCGCCTTAACCATGAGAAGCATATATTTCTCATAGCTCAGAAGAATACAACATGCCCCTGGACAAGGCAGCGAACTCCTTGATACATATTGTTATGGACAATGAAAGATGTGCCCAGAAATGAAAGTTTGAAAGATAAAACTTTTTACTGGGACATATTTACAAAATGTGGTATTATTGACATTAGCTGGATTTTACTCCCTGTATTTAAATTAAATGCCAATATATTTTGAAATAGGACAGGGAAATCCAGTCTTTCATTGCCAGTTAACCAGGTATATGTCATTAATACATTAAAAGCTGATGGTTTATTCCATCTTCTAGAAATGGGGCTGACATTTAGCAAATTCATTATATTCTCTCTCTCTCTCTCGCTCTCTCTCTCTCTCTCCCCCCTTTGTCCTGTGGATAAACTTTATGATTTTGTGATAAATGTATAGCCCTATGTATATATATATATATATATATATATATATATATATATATATATATCCATTATAGGATTGGTTAACTATGCAGTAGTAATTAAAAATCATCTTACAGATTTAATTATTTAAAAGCCCCTTTTAACTGTGGTAACAGTAACACAGAAAGCTAATTTTACTAACATTCACCAGGATAATCAGAAGTACCACAACAGACTGTTTACATTTACAGTCATGATATGGCCATACAGTTACCATGGATAAATGTACACATTTCATGTATGTTTGCACAAATATAAAATGCAAGCTTGACTTACCTGATCATAAATATAAGCTGCCATCATGTAGAGCAGCAGATAAACAATATATGGCCAGCATTAGAAAGTGCAGTTATATATCTATATCTATATATATATATATATATATATATTTCTTGTTAAAAGAAAAAAAAACCCTGAATACATTTATTTGCCTGTACGTGCAGTTTCTTTTTTTGTTTCAGGCAACGTAAAAACGTAAAAAAATCATCAAAAAAGAGCTTATCAGTTTTTAAAATAAAATGGACAACTAGAAAATGTATAAGACAATATTATATATAAAACAAAAATAAGTAAAAATAAAAGTAAAAATAAACTGCTTGGGTGATCATTCAGTGTTTTATTAAAAACAACAAAAAACTTTAGATACTCTACGTATTCTTATAATATTGTGTAACAATAGTAACAATCACGAGAATCTATATTAGCAAAAATATACACGAGTTTATTTGCAGAAAACATGAAAGTCTACCATGCAGTAATGTTGTCGAGATACTATACCTATCAGTTGGGTCTTTCAGCAATCTTCCCACATCCAGCATTGCTCCTGGCTTTGGGGTCCATGTAATGACATCTGACACTTTATTGATTTGTTGATTAAGAGTAGCAGCATCATTCTTCAAATTGGTTTCTTTAATATATCTATTTTTGAAAGAAAACTAAATAATTAAGTGTACACTTGTGCGCTTGTTAATATATAAATCCATTGATCTTACTTTAAATAAATAAATAAATACGGTAAGTATAATAAATGTAATAAATGTAATTAATAAATGTAATTAATAAAGACACTATTAAAATAGTTGAAACCAGAAAAAAATATCCATATAAAATCTATTACTCATTTCCTAGAAGAGTCATTTTGCACATGTCATTTTTACAGCTTTTATGACCTTTATCTTATATTTATTGACTTATTTGATAATAAGGTTGTACTTTTAGAATGCCCTAATAGCCCAAGTGTTCATATAACCATCTATGCTGGTGAATATATATTAAGCAATCAGTCATATTATTTAGTTAAATAAGTACATTTCCTATAACATAATATTTAAAATGTTAAATAAATATTTAATATATATATTAATAAATAAATTACTCTGCGCTGCATCCTCTTATCAATAACTTATACCATCCCCGTCTTATACATATTAAGTACTTGACAGTAAGTTTATACTATTAGTATATATTTAGCATAATTTTTATGTGTATTAAAATGAATTTAATATATTACTTAATATGTATTAAGATGACAAATAAATAAATACATTTTTGACACGTGTGCTGTGAATTTGACTGTGAATTTAATTTATGTGTATTATTGTTATTTTATCATATATATTTATATGATATATATATATATATATATANATATATATATATATATATATATATATATATATATTCATAGATAGATAGATAGATAGATATACGTTTGCAGCTTATCCCCATATTGGCCCTGAAGACGGCAGCAACAGCCGAAACAGCGGCCTCAGACGAGGGGACACCTTTCCTCACCACAGTCATACCACAGTGAAGTAACCTATACATTTTATTGCTGATTATGTGGGACTTTTCCAATACTATGGATTTTTGGATGGCTCATGATGTGATTATCTTGAGGACTTAAGCTGGCTTGGACTTTTTATATACACAGTGTGAAAGTGTTTTTTGTGGACTTTTTTTTTTCATCTGGATTTCCTGTTCTTTTTGAATATGATATTTTGTGTTTCCTTTGGATGTTTGTGGATACACCTGTTCCTGTTAATTATTAAAATCTAACATTTTTCTATTTGAGCAATGAATTTTTTTGTTAAGTTGTGCTGGCAATGCTCCCTTGGTGGAGCTTATTGACATTTTTCCTGCTTGCCGTGCACCAAGTGATGAAGTATAAGCATTGATTGCGGTATTCAGACCCTCAGTAGGTCTTTTCTTATTTTTATATAGATTTGTATGTATATATATATATATGTATATATATATATATATATATATGTATATATATATATATATATATATATATATATTGTCACTGGACAATTCAGGTCACATGAACCTGATGACGATGTTGACATGTTGAAGAGAGGAACACCTCTGTGAATGGTGTTTTTCAATAACAATATGTGAAATACTCAGGTAGAATCTGCAGTGTTAGCGGGGTTAGTGCTCTGGAAAATTCTGAGCCCCAACAAATTGCCCAGCTTGAAAAACCCAGGAATACCAGGTCTCGTCAGTGTGAAATTGCTATAATGGTTTTTACTATTTATGGTTTATCAGATAACAGAAGAGATAAAGAAAAACCAATAAATTCTTTTGTTACCATATCATAAACTTTATAATTCCAAACAAACATACTTATCTGATGGATGAGCCTCTACAAAGTATCCTGCAAAAGGACAAAAGATATGCGGATTCAAGTCCTTTACAAGCTGAGCTTTGTAATTCAACAGTTTCTTTCTCTCTGTTTTTATAAATTGCGCTTTCCATTCCTCTGCAGATAGAGAACAATAGGAACAATAATTATCAACTATATCATACATTATTTATATTGACTATATAAACACTTAATTTACTGCGCTGTTCTTCTACTCTGATAAATGTACGATCATTTAAAGAAATTACAGACTGTTTATGATCCTCTAGATCTAGATGTTTGCTAATTATTAGAAGTCTTTTCCTGGGTGGATAACTGAAGGCAATCTTGATTTGGAAAATAATAGGAGAGCTCTGACTATTCTGCACAAAGGTTAACCATTCAATGTTTATTACATTTCATGCACTGAATAGGGCAAACACTGGTATTTCTCTAGATTAGTATACAGCTTGTTCTTAATATTTTTACCCTGAGAATAACCCCCACACTGACAAAGCTGTTTCTAGCTAAATGCACATTACATGGTGGATATTTACTTTGCAGTTTTTTTTTCACTAATACAGATATTATTGCATATGGTAGCTATTGTCATTGGTCGTCAACAGTGTTTGTGCTGATTACTCCTGCACTATCTATTGGGGAGATGTTTTTTCTTTATGTGTTACTGATAACTTTCCATCTGTCCTCCTATACATCACATGTAATTCATTTTTGCATAAAAAGAAAACTTGTGCACTTTATAACTGCAGCAATTAAGTATTAGTTGTGGCAAATTATACCATATACTAATGTATGATTATTTCTATTTTAATTGAACTACTGTGACACATTTTATAGAAAGACCTAGGCCTAAATTTACTAAGCAGGGAGATGGGGAAAGGTGGGATCAGAATTCAAGCTTACATTCTCCACTATGTAAAATTAAACTAAGAGCTTGAATCTGCACCAGTTTTGCATTGAAGTTACCTGTTCTTTTTCTTCTAGCCTAACAATATCTAGTCAGTTTCATATTTGGGATGATACAGCTTTTCTAACTTAAATGTATGCACAGCACCAAATTCCCTGCCATTAATATAATTCCCTCTATTATTTGTTACTTTATTTCATTGCTTTGTCAGCTTTCTAAAGTAACTGGTCATCAAATCAATGTCCTCTCTAGACTCCTCTCACAATGATCTCTCCAGTCCGCTATTCTTTTCCCTGCTACTCTTTTCATTGTCCTTCCTGCACTGTTCTTTCAGTCTCCTCTTGACACTATTCTATCCATTTTCCTCTCAAAACTGTTCCCTTTAGCCACTTCTCAACAATGTTCATTCAGTCCCTATACCTACTGTACCATTCTCTCAGACCACCCAACACAGTTCCCTCTATCCAGCCAGGTGAAACTTCCCTCACCCTATCTGGAACATCAGGTAAAACTTGCCCTCTGATACAACTGGTTAAGCCACAAACAGTGTTTGATCTTTTATTGAAATGGTTGCAGATTATATTATCTGACTTGTTTATTTGTTCATGTGGATAATAGATAATTGAAGGCAATCCTGGTTTTGAACAATGACAGAGGAGTATTCAGTTCTGCACAAAGGTTAAAAGTTATTACACGTAATCTAGAGAATAGTGCAAATATCACCATTTCTCTGACATCAGTATACAAAATGTATTTATCATGGTGTATGACTTGATAGACCTTAGTGACATTTTAGTTTTCTTCGTTGTTTTTTTTGGCTATTTAGTAACCCGTCTCATAGACTTATTCAGATACATTATTATAATTCTTGAGATACATTGTGCTGTTAAATGTGTTCTTTTCGGTCATGCAGAAAATTATTGCCATACCTGTGAACTTTCCACCACTGAAAGTCATTGGAAATCCGGATGCACCTCCAGCAAAGTCACTCATCATTACTGCAACATCTTTAGGGAGTTTACCACCATTTGGCCGAGTGCAGTCTACAGTGTTCAGTATTTTATGTCCTGAAGATGAATTAGTGTGTTAGTATGAAACCTCTAGAAATATATCAAAGGGGATCACTGATCTCTGTAGCTTTGATTAAATGTATGGATCCAGTCCATTGCCACCTCTGTCAAGGCTTGACAAAGGGACTGGGATAACAAGTGGGTGTGCCACCAACATTTTATGTTTTATAAAAATTAGAAATTATAAAGTATCCTATGGCTATTGAAAGTTTGTTGGTATTAATAGAATGATTTGTGGAGCGATTGCATAGATGTGTGAATGTCGCTGACCTGCTAACGACCAAGATATTTTCCTGCCTCTCAGCTAGCCCCAAAAAGCCCAGTGGCCCCAAAAAGCTTCATGCGCAACAGCCCCCGGTGACACATGGCCCCCTGCCCCCTGGCCTAGTCCTCCCCTGATTCATATGTAAAGATTAATCATTGTACAATTAGACTAGTAACCTAAAACTGTAAAATGTTACCTTTGTACTCTACAATGATACAGGTGTCCATTTCAGGATGAACTCCATCCATCAAAATCATGAACCTAAGATGCTCGTCTACCTGAATAGAAAAAGATCTCATACAGTTAGAAACAGGGAATGGCAAGATGTGAACACATGTGAATATAATAGTAAGAAGAAGAAGAAGAGGCTGTTCATAGGATTTATAGAAGGGGGAAGTGGTTTCAGTCCCATAACTCAGATTAGGCATGACCAATGTACAGTGCTTGTGTTTATCTTTATCTTACCTATTCACTTCAATACTAAATACATGGAAACAGGTATATGCACTATTTTAAGTGCATAGATATTACATGGCCCTGTAGTAAGGAGAAAAGAAGACTGGACAGGACAGTGTCCATAAAAAAGGACTGGAATTGTGTGACAGTTATGTCAATTAGAAGATTTTACAAACTCACAGTTCTAGAATAACTATAATTAATGTAAAATATTTAGAATTTAATGATCACATTAGATCATCTACAGATTGATTTTCTGATTCATTGAGATAACAGAGAAGCCTATTCCCAACAAGTTTGTACTTGTCATCAATGTTCTTTTAAATAACAAATAAAATCCCCATTTTAAATACAAATGACTCTGTGACTTTGCAGTTCAGTAAAGCACTTTTATCTCCACTTCCTCATATGTATAGCTATAGTAATAGAATTACATTGACACTGTTATCCCCACTTGTTTTAATAAAGATTTAATTTTAGTAACAATAAATTGTTTTTTAACGCATTTTATATCTCTTTATATTCCCCAGAAATAGCGAGAATTTCTTCTCACTTTCTATCTTTCAAATAGATATTTAAGCATACTTAAATACTTAAATAAAAGCTATAAAATAAAAAAAACAACAATGAACAAGACTTGCAACATTGCTGTGTTTGGCACACAGAACACAGTGACTTAGGGGATCTGATAGCAGATATAGTCTGCATCCAGGCATCAGAGACAGCACAGTGGAAGACTAAATATCTCCATGATAAACCCCAACCATAACCGCCATCTCCAAACATGAGAATTGCTACATCACGCAAGTACCGTTACTATTACAGCAATCCACATAGCCTGGATTCAGTTCAAAAATAATAATAATTATCAATGTTAAAGCTGATAAAAGGACTGTCTGGCCTAGTGCCAGATAGCAATAGTATCCAGCACAATGATAATAAACATTAAACATTAAATAAAATGATACAAATAGTATGCCTGACCTGCTGCCAGACTCCAAAAGGAACCACATTGACATTTGTTAGTGTAACTCCACTTTTGTCCAGATACCAAAAGACGGGCCTTTCTGTTTTACCAACATAGATTGGAACGTCCGGTCTTCTCTCAGAAAGTTTCCTAAGTGTTGGATAACTGGATATGAAAAGAAACACTATTAGCTGGTATCTGTCATTCCTAGCACAAAATATCATCACTAAAATAGTACAGTACTATCTGACCTATGTTATAATAGTAAAAGTGATCACACTAATTACATTATCGGGTTTGTTGCTTTATGACCCAGTCGAGTCCAAAAGATAATTTCTAATGTGTTAAGCAACTTTTGTTGTTTCACTACCTGCATCCTTCATTGCACTGCCTCTGAGATCAACAGCCCACATAATCCTTTATACTCTTATCACTGAACAATAATAAAAATTAATATATTCTGACATTAACTAAATGTGTATCTGCAAAGCAATTATAAAATTGCTATTACAAAACTTTTATTGGGGTGGCAGCCCGGTTGGGGAATAATTCATGTTTTCAAATGTTAAACCTGCTTTATTTTATGAATGAAAATATAAAAAATAATGTGTGTGTGGGTTGAAATACAGAATAGTGTCCCCAATCGCAGGCTAACAGAATGGGTGTAAAACCATCTGAAATGAATAGAAACAACAGAGTATGTATCTATGGTCACTCTAAAGACCATACCAAACTGCAGGTATGCAAAGGTGGAGATATTGCCTGTATCAGCTTGTAGCTCTTAATTTCCCATTACATATTAGAGAATGTCAACTAGAATCTGATTGGTTGCTATGGGCAACATCTCCAAATTTCCATTTCAGCAGCTTAGATATTCTGCCCCAAATCTGCTAATTATGGTTGGAAAACAGCATGCAGGCAAAGTGAAATGAATAACTGTTTAACAAATAAATATATTATCCAGAAGAATAAAAACAGCAATCAAATGAGTTATTGACTCAATCTAGATATTTTAGTAAGAGCAGTTGATCTCAAATGAGCCAGAATATATGAGCCTGAAATATGAATGGCTCTGGCCACAGAAATTGTGAGTTCTCTGTACTATATCGGACATAGAATCCCTTATTATCATTGGGATAGCATTTTGAACTTTGCGGCTTTAAGTATGGGACCCACTATTCTGACACCACTGCAAACTGCTAAAATCATATCAATATCAACTAATAGCAGTTATTCATTTATTATCGTGCACAAATGCTCGATTCCTAACATTTAATTCACTGCTTCTATATATATAAATATATAATGCTGAATATTTGCAAAACAGTTCACAAGTTATACAAAACTATTTTCTGATTTTTGAGCTACCTCAGATGATCAGAGTGCATGTGACTAATGTAAATTAAGTCTGCACGACACAATCTTTCCAGCCAATCGGATGGAGGTTCATGGAGTAACCACCACCCTCGAGCAAATGCTGGACCCATCAGCCAAGGATCAAAGACCATGTACTTCTCTCCGAGTTTCAGTTCCATGCAGGCATGAGTTAGATAGGTAATCTGCAACAATTACATTCTTCATTATTTACTATAGTGACATAGCCATGTTAATGCTGAGCAAAATAAATATCATAATCTCCCAAAGAAATTACATACAGTCATCTTCCACATGGTGTGATTAGCTCATCATAAGAGTATTACTAACTATTTTTACCTGTAGTTCTCCAAATTCCAAATCTATTGGAACGCGAGGATCAGTATCCCAGGGATTTGGTGGATTTAGTTCAGTGAGCAGAATTCCATTTTCTTCATTTGATTCTATAACTGTACAAACAAAATGATACAATATTCACAAGTTATTTACTAACTTAGGTCTGGATTCAGATTTCCAGTTTTGATACTTGCAGATACCAGATAGATCTTCATGCCAGGGCCTAACTATTCTGACATCAGTGCATATCTATTTCACTACACTCAAGTAAAACTTTGGTTATCTAGCAAGGGACTGGAAATTTGCTGAAGTAAGTCTGGATCAGTATATAATTAGAAAAATAACTATTCTTTCAAATGACTAAGAAGGAATGTCCACCTATAAATCTAACCCAGCCAAAGTATTTGGGTGGCATTGGGAGGAGGATGTATTTATATTGTACAGAAGAGGCCTGCCCTGCACATGCTGCCTTATCCAGACTTCCAATCCACCCAGAACAGATATACATCATTATGACCATGTTGCATTATGTGAAAACAATTACAACCAGGTTAACCAGTAAAGGAAAATAACTATGCCTTACATCATGAAGTTTTAGGTTATATACAATAAAGATTGTGATATTTTTTAAACTGATTATGCACTCATTATATGTACATTCTCTTTGTCTCTGTACATTTTGAATACTTTAGGTAGAGGGTAGCACCTTCCGTCATACAATTCTTCTCCTATTTATTATACAGTGCCTTGGCAAGGGTAGTAAGGGTAGATTCCCTGAATAGAATTATGACTAGAATAGAATTATGAGAAGTTTGGATTTATGATTTACAAATATGTGGCTTTTTCTTTTTTCTAGTTTAAAATGAAGTTTCTTATTGAATTAGTTAAGAATATGTAAGGTGTGTTTTCATTTTTCCCCAGGGATGTGCCTTTGGATGTAGACAAAGGACCAATATATTATGGGCCATATCAGTGCTGCTAGTGACATGCCTACAATGGGTACAAGTCAAATGTATATTTCATTTATTTCTGTATTTTGTGTTTGATGTTTCTTTTGTTATTAACTCATATGTTTTATTTGATAAAATGTTTTTATACTGTTACAGTACAATGACAAATTTCTGAGAACTTGCAGGTAAACTTAGGACAAGGTATATGTAATGTTACATTATATTTTTTTTTTGTTATAAACTACTTTTACAAAAGCCTATTCCACAATTTTAAAATGAATCCACAAACAGGATTCAGCAAAATAACGAATACAGTTGCTGATTATAAAATGTGCTACAGACGTTTCATGTAGCTAGTAAAATAGGCTGTTGTGGAAAGAAGAGATTGGGGTGTATTTCTAGTAGCTGAGGGTTGTTTATATCTTTTGTGTTCATAGATGTTACCCCCTATCTATGAACATTGGGGGGGGGGGGGATGTATCATGATCCCTGTTTTTACCTTTGCAAGAACATAATGAATTGTAGGGATATATGGTGATAATCTCATCACTACAAGAAGAGCCTGCCCACAAGCTTACATTCTAAAGGGTTTGGGGGATTGATACATAGGGGTAAGTGTTATATATACTATACAATGGGCCAGATACACTAGGGACAATCAGTCAATTTTATTACCAAGTTCATCTTGACAGAAGCTATCTGGTGGGTTCACATATTTCATAGTGCTTGTGTCCAGTTTCCAGTTGTGTTTGGTACAACGTACAATTCTAAAATTCAATAAAAACACAAACACATTAATAAGCCTGCTAATGATATATAAAACAAAATATATAAACTACGGTTGTTAATAATCAAAGTGTAGACTCATTATTAGTTTTATTTATGCATAACCAATTATATTAACACAATTCAATGGAAACGAGATCTGGATTTTCTTTCATTATACAACAAAACGAATTATCAAAATAAACCCTGAGTCTGTCTGGCCACTAACTGATACAGGTAATAGTCCTTAACTACAGTGATAAAAGCATTTATGTCCTACTCTCAAACATATCACAACATAGTTTACAGCTTACTGTGCATTGTCTACTTAAAAGATCAAAGATCCCTTACACAATGCATTTGCAGTATTAAAAAACTCAATTAAATGCTTATGGTGCAATACCAGTGTGTACTGCTACTATCCTGCCATTTAAAAAAAAAAATTTCATAGAAACTTTTTGTGTTAATAAAAGACAAATATGAAAAATATATTATTAATATTTTTTTCTAACAACTAAAAATTGTCATTGTCTTATAATAAAAAAGAAAAACTCTCAGCTGGATGCACAAGCACATGAATTGCCAGCAATGTACTCCTCTTCCTGATCTGAGCATGTGCAGTGCTCATTTTCATTGCGCATCCGTTTGAAAAACAGGATGCACAACTCTGGATCAGCTTCAATGAGCACAGACATTTTACTAATTGATACTCATTATTAGCTCACCCATTATATTTCTTTTAGCAGAATTATCTAGACCATGAGACCACAAACCGCTCTTCACTGCCAACGAATTGACTGCACAGGAGGAGCATAAGAGGTGACAGACCTCAACCAGTGCTCCAGAACACCAGCATTCGGGACCATCAGTAAGAACCTGCAAGTGTTTTAAGACTACAAATTCCGCAATCTGATGCAGTAAGAACTTGGCAAAAGACATACATATATTTTTCATCATATCAGGTGACCCATAAGTCTTGAGCTCTACCATTACTATATTAGCTTTATTACCTGTTGTCCAGATCTTCGATATCTCTAATGAAGCTTCCACCCTGGTGTTTGCATACATTCTTGCATGCTCTAAATTCTTCCCCATTTTTAAATACAATGAAAAACATTCCAGTTTCTTTATTCTTCAAAAAGTTGATTCCATCTTTAAGGTTCTCGACTTCTGAGGCTTTCACATGCAGAAGAGTTTTTGCTGTCTGTTCCACACTATCAAAAATAAAGTCACTGGTTACTGGACAAATACAGGAGGTCTTTACAGTCATTTTGCCCACTATGTCTGCTTATGTCTGACATTTCTTCCTGATATTTCTTCCACAGGCTATCTGCTTCTCAGAAAGACATTATCTTACCTCACCGAACCATATCAGATATACAGAGCTATCAGTTTCAAGGAGGTTTGTTAAGCTCTGCAATCAAATCTACTTATTCTCCTATTACAAGACCCTACTTTCACAATGGAGCTTTCCCCTACCTAACCTATCATGTTTAGAAAAATTGCATCTAGTAATTTATTATATATATATATATATATATATATATATATATATATATGCAGATAATCAGTGGAGGGAATGAGTTTACATAGAACTGGCTGATCAATGTGATCGGGATTCGACTACGTGGACTGATAACTGTAAAGCTAGGTACACACGGTAAGATAAATTGTGTCCAATCAAAAGATTTTTCAAGAGTGGGCAAAACCATGGTGAATTGCAGGGGAGGCAAATTGAATTAATTGCAATCAGTATTACAGTGTAACAGTAACGCTGGTCAGTATCTGTGTGCAAAATGCAAAAAAATTAATTTTAACCCCTCCCCCCCCTGCAATTCAACATGGTTTTACCCACTCTTCAAAAATCTTACGTTTGGATACAATTTATCTTACCGTGTGTACCTAGCTTTACAGTTATCAGTCCACGTAGTCGAATCCCGATCACATTGATCAGCCAGTTCTATGTACTCATTCCCTCCACTGATGTCTCTTTAAAGCCACATCAGGCGCTCAGATTGCAGATGGCATGGTCTGGCTTCAGCATTCTTATGTCTCCTGTTTGGCAGTGTTTTACTCTCTGACCCCAGATACCAGAGCTGCGCATATTGCTCACATCTAAGGTACATGAGGGGGAGCTGACACATGCATGATAGTGTGCTGTATGGGTTACAGCATGGTACAGGAGCATTAGATTGCTTTATATGCCTTATATTAACCCTGTACATGCAGGAAACAGGGGGACAATAGAGACACATAGGGGAAGATCAATGACGCTTCACAAAGTATTTTCCCCCCATACACTTTTTGCGTAAGGGAAAAAACTTGCAACTTTTTAGCTTTGGCTCATAGAGCAGCGTATAAAAAGCCATGATCTTTTACTACTGTAAAAGACGGGAAAAGCGCATGACCAGCTTTTTCCCATCATTGCGCTGTATTGAAACGCCCCATAAAGACCAGAGACAATGCAGTCCTAATGGGGCAATGATCCATCAGTGACATGTGTGAAAGACAGACATACTGGGGGGGGCTTATATTCGAGTCAATAAGTTATCCCAGGTTTTTTTAAGTGAAATTAGGTGCCTTTGCTTATATTCGCGTTGACTTATAATCGAGTATATCCAGTAATTATCTTGATGCAAACCAGTTGGCTTCACTGAGAATTCCCAGCAAGTCCCAAACTCCATAAAAAAATAGATGCATTTTGCATTTACCCCTGACTTTTAATGGAGAAATAGATGGTATTCAATCAAAAATATACTTATCATAAGTCCTGGTGTCCATTTATTTTTAACCCCTTCCCGACATATGACGTATATATACGTCATGGTCGGCATGTACTTGCCGACCTATGACGTATATATACGTCATGGCTTTAAACTGGCACAGCGTCTATTGACGCTGTGCCAGTT
>JABWIB010006294.1:16563-33792 GCA_016617825.1 Platyplectrum ornatum
GTTCACATTCTCCAGAGTATAAAATGAAACTGAGAGCTCAAATCTGATTGGTTGCCATTGGCAACTTCCCCAAATTCGAATTTCACTGCAATCTCCCTGCTTAGTAAATATACCCCTATGAGGTGCGAACGAAAAAACGCGAGATTTTCTGCCTTACGCAAATAGCGTAAGGCAGAAATCTCCGCGCGAAGGGGGATTGAATCGGCCCCATAGAGACCAGAGTCAATGCAATCCTATGGGGGTAATGATCCATCAGTGACATGAATGACACGAGCCCTTCGCAGTGCTGATAGACAGAAATACTGGGGGGTCGGCTTATACTCGAGTCAATAAGTTATCTCAGTTTTTTAGGTGAAATTAGGTGCCTTGGCTTATATTCCGGTCGGCTTATACTCAAGTATATACGGTACATACATAATTAAATACATATTATTACACGGCGCACTGATGGTTATCGGATTTATGGCTTGTGCTTGTTAATTGAATCCAGCACTTATTTGGTTTTTTGTACCCTAAAAGTAGCAGCATTATGTATGTAAGCTGCTCAGTACTTAATATGCAGTTTTAGTACAATTGTGCCATTTATTTAATATATAAACACTAACTTAAGGTTCAGCACGGGTGGGGAGCGGTGGTCACAAACATTTATTCATACATTACATCTACATATGAATGAACTTATGCCACTGGAATGCAGTATGATAATAGCCCATGATAATTTCCATGTCCATGCCCCCCCAACTGTCATGATTTCAGCAGGACAGTCACGCTTTTGGGGGACTGTCCTGATGTCTTGCCCAACAAACTGGTAGGAAAGTGTTTTTTTTTTTAAATTAAATACACTGATAGCGGTCCATCAGTGGGGTTGGGCGAGATTTGGGTGTTCCGCTCTCACATGGGGAAATGTTGGGAGGTATACATGTCATCAGAAAAAGCTTGGGGCCATACTCTTCATTTGTTTTAAATTTTTACCTTTACTAAGTGCTGTTTAGACTATGTTGGCTTCCATGTGAATTACAGTATGCAAATGAGAGGATGCTGAATTTGGTTTTATGGGTGCTTCAACTATAATATGTAATCTGACTAAAAAAAACATATATTTTTGAATGAATATTAATTTATAAACTAAGTCTGAGTATAGGTTTGAGTAAAATCCTTTTCTCCATATGTTTTTATTTGTTCCGTCTATAACCACTTGATAAATTTTCCATTCCCTTAGAAGTGACTGTGAATATTGTGGGAGACCTGGATTGTGTTATAGAGCATTGTACTGTATTGCTCTTTTTGGCATAATGAATTATTAATTATTGCATTTTCTGTGAGTTACATTTTTAAGGCACAGTCATTTATGTCAAAAAGTAGTTTCAGTAGGGCTCTTATTTGTCCCTGCAGAAGACAACAATTAGGCAACTTTCCAAGCGAGCTTATATTTATCTAAGACAACCTAAACAATTATAATTATTGTCTAGTATACATAAAGCTGGCCATATACTATAAGATAAAGTGTTCCAATCGAAAGATTTTTCAAAAGTGGGCAAAACCACTTGCAGCGGAGGCAAATTTAATTAATTGCAATCAGTATTGAGAGATGATCGACTGTCATTGCAGGACTTCACGTCTGGGGTTAGTATTTTTAAATACTGTGGATGATGCTGCCAGGCTTTTTATGAGGTGGTGCCATGTTCTAGTGTTACTTAGAGCCATTTTAAATCTTGTTTAGAAGCAACAATCTAAAGTATTTCTATCTTCACATTTTTAGTTATTACACAATTATTATTTATTACTATTAGTTATTACTACACAAAAACTTAAAAAATGGGAAATTATTTTGGGTGTCTTGAAAAAATTATGGAGACAATAAGGGTGCCTCGACTGAGAAAGTTTGGGAACCAAAGCACATTAGATACTGGTTGTAACTGCCACTTGAGGCATTTGCTCTGTATCAGTCCCTAAATGCGTGCCTGGGTTGAGCACACATGATCCTTTTCTGCCAATGTCATTGTGCTGCAATTCACTAAGTACTGCAAACAGTGGGATTACTATAATCTTGTTAGAACCCACTGCTGATATAGAAAAGTTGGAAACATACTATAACTCCCCTCTCACATATGGACTTACCAACAGGTGACGCTACCGTTTACTGTAGTATATAAATACCTCCTGCCCTGTGTGCACACTGTATGGAGGCCATTATTTCCTGGCCCACTAATGAAACATTCATTATCATATATTCCATTATACTGGAGCCAAAAATGGAACAAATACGCCCCACCCAGCCCAGACTCTGTCCAAGCCCTACCCCCTTGCTGACGTTATGTCCCCTTATCAGGACAAAGTACTGGGCAGGCGGGACATCTGGACAGTCACCCAAAATCAGAACTGCCCCGCTGTTGGGAGGTGTGCATGATGTAATGGATGTTCTCTAAGTATGAGCACTGGCAAAATGCTATCATTGTGTTTATCCAGTCTATTGTCCAAGGTTACTTTAAGGTTGCATTAATTGCTTTAAATATGTTGTTTAAATTCAGAAACAATAAATAAATTATGTCAGTTTTCTACTGCGGGTTTTCATCAGTTTCTTGGTTTACTCATGCTTACACCTGACTTCCCTTGGAAAGCTCATATGACGTTCACATGAATAATCCATGATCTGATCTTCTCTGTATGAATGCCAAAAAAAACTGCTTCTGTCCTTCCTTTCTCTGTGTACTGGAAGTAGCTCCATGTTCTCTAGACAGACCACAGAAAAACATCTTGCAAATGAAGTCTGGGAGTTTTTGTTTGGCAATTGGATTTAGTATAAATTACATCTGAGTGAAATAGATGTGCTGCCATCTCAAATGCAGCTTTTTACACTGATGTGTTTGATGACTGAAATAAAGAAGGATGGTACTACGTACAAGACCCACACACATTGATTCTTCTAATGTAATGCTGTTCTTTCTTCCTATCACAGTGGGACTAATCCAGCATTAGGGGCAATTGCACAAGATGGTGCTATTTTGCTCATACTTCCTTCTATGGAACAGCCCCAGTGTCATTGCCCTTCCTAAGCAGGAAATACAAAATTGATTATTAAAATGCGATTTAAATCTTTTATTGTTAGTCTGACTGGTCAATCATATATGGGCGGCTAAACATATGGGCAGGGAGATTGAAAAGTTGACCATAGCAACCAATCAGATTCAAGCTCTCAGTTTCATTTTACATACTGAAGAATGTTAGCTTGAATCTAATTGGTCACTATGGGCAACATCCCCCATGGACTGGCGGGACAGTCATCCAGTATGCCTCCTGTGTTGGATGCTGATCCATTTCCTGCCTGCTGATCTCAGGTTTCCTTTTTTCATCTGATTTTTTAAAATATTTTTTATTTACTTTAACTGTGCTAGCAGTCTCTGTATATGTACACCCCTTTTCTTCCCCTTAATAACATCTATTAAAATGAGGAAAAGTGAGGTCTATAGTGAGATTGCTGGCATTCTTGTAATAACACCATCTTTAGATTCCAGCTGGCCCTCATTCACCTTACTGGGCATGTGATGTTGAGCTGCTATCGTCATTGTTTCTGTGGCATCATAGTTTTGTAAATATTAAACATTCCCTATAGTCTACCTATGAGGCTCCTGCCCCATTCAAGAGAAAATTTTCATTTATTTTACTGATCCCTTAAGAGATAATTATGTAGCTGACCGATATAGACCTCAGACTACATCGGGCCTCATGAAAGTTTTAGATTTAGATTTTTATTTATTATTCCTATATATTATATATTTTGTATAATCAGAGATTATGAGATGTTACTTATTGTATTGCGATTGAACAGGCTGTTTATACTATACTTGAATATGCTCGTCTATACTAGAGTTAGACAGGGGACAGCTGATGATAATAACCAACTAAAACATGTATTTTTAAATGAGTGACAACTCTGTTTGAAACATTATGAATAAACTATAAAAGAAATAGGACCTCCCGCGCTGCCTCTGCCGGGATCACCACTAGGGGTACTTCACTAATTACCCCCTAGAGGTATAGCTACCTCCTTAAAATCATAAAACACACAATGTATTAGTGGTGACACCCCGCACTCTGATATCCGTTGTCCGTATATATTCAAATGCGATTAGTCACTCACAGTCTCTAGGGTTCTATTCAGTCCTCTATATGATGATATTCTGCTTCTATTCCAAGAGGGTTCTGGCGAATGAGTCCCCGTGTGTCTTCTTAAATATGATTAATGGACGATCTATGTATTCATCACAAATGGGCAATATCTCTTTACACTGAGGTTTTTCTTCAATCGGCGTCCCCAGTGTGTCTTCCCTTCTCAGTCCTTAATATGTAGATCTTCTCAGTAACCTCCCGTAGGTTGGCTCTATCCCTCTTCCCTTTATGAAGCGGTCAGGGATTGTGTTGACTCCTCCCCTTTCCTGTTCCTCTTATCACCACCGTGCTGGAGATATAGGTAAAATAGATTTCAGCAGGTAATCAATACACAAGTTTTCCCCTTTCTATATCTACTCACACTGAGGTTTTCCTGGTCCAGCGTCCTCAGTGTTTTTTTCTCGTCGATGTCCTGCAGTTCCTGCAGTTATCAAGGACCTTAATCCGATATTTCAAGGACCTTGATAAAGACGCAGAAGCGTTGAAACGCGTAGGTTCGGTGTGCATGTGTATAGTGTCGGACGTCCTCACACAATCCTGCAATATCTGAAATATCGGATCGGTAGGGCCCACTGTCCGGATATAGATAACATTCGAAATATATACAGGGTTGTGTTGTGTGAATGTAGGGACTGACACAAGATTGTGTCAGTCAGAAGATTGTTTTTAATGAAGATTATTATATGCAGAATATTTTTATTAAATTGAGTTTTTTCACCAACATCATGTTCCATACAAGTATGTCAGAGGACGGAGGAGAACCCCAGTGTAAGTAGAGGAGGGGGTAGAAAGTATCATTTATTCAGCTGCATAATTTTTGAAATCTTTCCAACAAGGAGCNCTTTGGAGACTGCCGGCTGGATATCTGGATAGGATTGGAGACAGAACTGCAGGACATCGTCGAGAAAAGAACACTGAGGACGCTGGACCTGGAAAATCTCAGTGTGAGTAGATATAGAAAGGGGAAAACTTGTGTATTGATTACCTGCTGAAATCTATTTTACCTATATCTCCAGCACGGTGGTGATAAGAGGAACAGGAAAGGTCAGGAGTCAACACAATCCCGGACCGTTTCATAAAAGGAAGTGAGATAGAGCCAACCTACGGGAGGTTACTGAGAAGATCTACATATTACGGACTGAGAAGGGAAGACACACTGGGGACGTCGATTGAAGAAAAACCTCAGTGTAAAGAGATATTGCCCATTTGTGATGAATACATAGATCGTCCATTGAAACTTGCCATATCTTTCTCCTTTTGAGATTATATTTAAGAACACACACGGGGACTCATTCGCCAGAACCCTTGGAATAGAGGCAGAATATCATCATATAGAGGACTGAACAGTGAGTGACTAATCGTGTTTGAATATATACGAACAACGAATATCAGAGTGCGGGGTATCACCACTAATACAATGTCTGTTTGAAACATATCTGCTTGAACAAGTGTGCATAACACGAAACACCTTCAATCGTCCGCCGGAGTACAAGGTTTTGTGTCAACACATAAGGAAGATAATTGAGAGATGGCAAAGCCCATATAGGTGGACCGTAGCCGTCTGTAGTCTCTCTCCAGATTGACCACACACATAACGGGACCTACGAACAATCGTCCCCTAACCTCCTGGAAATACGAGTAACCAGCTCCATGTTGAAATTGTGATACAATAATCCTCTTATATCTTATTTTCTATCAAGTGCTTTCCAATAGACAGTTAAATTTGCAGCATATTTGAACTTGTTGATACTCTCTGAACGTGATACAATTTGACTCATGCATACTATGACAGTTCATGTAACTATTTCTATTGTTGCATTTAGTTTTTTATATATATTTATTGATTTCTGAGTAAAGTTTATATTTTACCTACCATTTGCTTTATTGTATATGTCTATGTGTCGACCATACTTTTAGGAATACAACATACCTCCCCATTTCCTTCTGGGGGACATCTGTAAGCTCTATTGGCCATGGGCTTATGTGTAAATGTTTGTGTAAAAATGGTAATATGCTATGTACTATACTATAGGTACTATATAAAAATGTGTTAATAAATAAAAAGCAGACAGATTACCAACAATTGTGGTGGAGACCTTTTTGCTAATAGTCTCACTTAGTCAGCGATTAACAGCACATTTAATTGAAATGTATGTCTTGCTTCACGCTGCTTTGGTCTAGAATGGTTTGCTATGTGCACCTTAACGTTTTGCACACAACATCATTTATACATTTGAAGGGTATGTGAAAGGTGATGGGTAGCATAGTACTGTCCAAAATGGCCATGCACCTTTCATTATTGTCTTTTATACTTTAGCAATTCTATGTGGAAGTCTCCACTGTATTTGTCCCTAAGATAAAATACATTTGTTAAGTTTAACTTTTGTCTACTTAATGTTCACTGTAATGATGAATACATTTTAAACAGAAAATAAATTATTATATTATAATATATCATAATATTAAAAATTCAAGTAAGTTACATTTATATCTGGAACTGTTGCTATATCTTTTGTGACTATATTGTACAAAGCACCACATTGGTTGTGGCATCTGCATTATTCAAACTACATTTATGTGTTTATGCTTAGTGTTCTGTGACTGAAACAAATAAACAGTTCCCAAATATGTCTTCGTTATGAGTAGTGTCATGCTTCATAAGCTAAGCTACTATGATGGTTTGACATTGAGGTCAGAGTCATATCCTGCTTCAGTTCATCACTTTTCTTTGAAATAGGACTGCCATATGAAACTGCAGCATAAGAAAAAAAATCAAGTCCCATCTGGTGGAATAGATAAAAGTAATTGAGAGATGTCATACATTCTGGCCACTAGTGTTACTTTAAAGAAGATGAAGCTTAGTGTTTGGCACATCAATTACATGCAGCTTCACAAGTCAGGATTGTATGTGTCATGGTTCCTAGTAATCAACCTTATCCAAAATCTATTTATGGCAAAAGTTAGTTGTTATCAGTCTTTTAATCTCAAATAGATTTATTTATTTAAAAGCTTAGATAAGGCTTGGCAATACCTCTACAGAATCCCTATGTTGCTTTACACTAATAGCTGAATAAGCCTTTTAAAAAATGCAAAAGAAGTGAGTCAGCAATGACCAGCGTTATCTTAACAATGTAAAACAGACACAATGAAAGCAGCAGCCTGACTGTGTTATTGAAATGTGCTATTCCTCATTTTATGCACCTATTTTAACACATGAAACTGCATTTAATTGAAGTTTTTTATACACTTTTTGTTGTGTGTAATTAATTGAACTGTTCCAAATGATCACTTTTTAAGATTTAAGTTTGGACTGGAGCTAGACAAACTGATTCCTATTAGCATGGAAGGGAAAGGTTTTATTATGATGGTCTTAATCTTTACATTTGTTATGAAGAGTCCAGTACCATGGTTTTCTGTGCTGGAGGTCTGTCTATGCATACTTTATGACAGATGTATAAACTCCATGTTGTATGCGATACCCAGACTTTATTTCCAATGGTTGGCCTGCAGATCATTTACTGCAAATATTTTACCCTCAAGTGGAGTGATTATTTCTGCTTTAGGCAACAGGTTAAAAGTTTTTGTTGATTTTTGTTCTTTATTTAAACATTAAACAGATAATACTGACCATTTCTGAATTTAGAGTTGGACAAAAAACCATGATGTCCCTTGACATCAAGGTGGCCCACCAATGTATGTCATTGTACGAATGGCACCCATTTAGATCGTAGTAAACATTTTGAATTTTAAATCTAGAACCTTTAGTAAATCCACCTCTCAAAAAGGTTGTGCAGAGAACAAGGCAGTTATAAGGGCAACTGTTAAATTTAGTGTTAGTGTTAAATTGAGCCTATTTTCTATTTAAAAAACAGATTGCTTGGGTACATTTTCTGTTTCTAGCAGAGGATAACATTCTGTCTCTTTAGACTTGGTGAAATTTTTCTCTTACTATGGATGCATCTTTGATGTTGAATGGTATGGGATGTATAGGCATTTCAAGCTTCCAATCAATGTATGGGAGCTAAAGGTGCCAAAAAAGGGTTTTGACCCATCCTTTGTTTTGGGGACATCCATGACCTGCTGAGCACCTCACCACTGCAAGTCTATCCCCACCGCCAGGGACAAAAGTGAAGTCCAGGCCCCCATTAGACTCTTCACCCAGGTACCCACTATCCATAACATCATTTTAAATATAAAAAGGTAAAGAGCATGAGATGGCAGAATGCTGAATTGAGTATGTTTGATAAGATAGCAAAGAGAGTGTGCTGTGGATGAGATAGAGCATGTGTTATGGATTATAGAGAATGTATTGTGGATATAAGTGGCAGACTCCTTTGCTAGGGATCATGGAGTCTTGAAAATATTGTAAAAGATAGATTGCAATATATGAATGTTAAAACCTTACAAGGAAAGTGTTGTATAGAGAGACACAGCTTGATATATAACAATGTGAAATACTGTTTGATCATGATAAGATTGGAGGAAGGTTACCCGGATAATTAAGTTATTATGCTTATGTAGATTGATCCATGCAGTGATAGAGAAAGATCAGATGCATGTGTTTTTGGTTAAATAGGACTCTTTACTCCCAAATTTCTCTGTCTTCATTACATCACTGGAAAATGAGCAAATGATCATATATGGCCAGCTCAACAATGGCTTTTATGTGCTGAGACCTGTCCACCAAGCATGCTCTATTGTATAGGAATGGGTGGTCCTTTCAAAGGAGCTAAGGAATTGTACATATCAGAGGCTAATCAACAGTTAAGTGACAAATCTTTTTATCNTAAAGTCTGTAAAAATAGGAATATGATCAGTTGATCAATATAGAGTACACATTTTTATCTGTAGACAAACCCACCTGTGCCTACCTTTTATATGTTACCAAAGGGAGGAAAATGGAGGTCTATATTTTTCCCTCGGATCGGTATGTTAATTACCGCGCCGAGGGTTTGTAAATGTAGGACACATCGATTTCATATGATAAAGTCCGAAAACTGACTTTATCATATGAAATCTATAATATCGGGGCTTCTTAAATGGAGCCCTAAGTTCTTGGACTCACACTTGAGAAAATGAGTGAGTAAGGCCACTTGGATTGCCACTGTTGATGTAGAACATGAAAAGGGACTAAGCAAAATACCAGCTCGTCACCATTCAATGCATTTTTCCTTAAATTTCTTAATTTTGTATTAGCAAATAATAACGATTTCTATCTTCAGCAAAGGGGGACAGCTATGGGGGCAGCTTAGAACGTGTGGGTTCCATCCCTAAGTTGGAGAATGGGGGCAGCTTAGAACGTGTGGGTTCCATCACTAAGGTGGAGAATGGGGGCAGCTTAGAATGTGTGGGTTCCATCCCTAAGGTGGAGAATGGGGGCAGCTTAGAACGTGTGGGTTCCATCCCCAAGGTGGAGAAAGATAATAGACAATGCAGCGCCTTACAAGTGTAGTGAGAACTTAGTGACGTTCCACCAAGGTAATCCAAAAGATTTAAGAGCCATGGGTTTTGAGCAGTTACATTTGAGTTGTCTATTACACAAAGGCTCTATTAGGCAAAGAGAGTGAATGGATATTTAAAATGGACTGTTTAACACCTTATGAATGAGGAGATCAAATTTACTACTTTTATTAATGATTGAATTTTTATGTATTCCCTATAATTTTATAAAGATTAATAATAACATTTATTTTATACTCGAGTATATACAGTAGTTATTAAGTGGAATAGTCTCCCAACAGAAGTGATAACAGAACAGTTTAAGCATGCCTGGAATGGGCCTATCATGCTATCACCATCGACGTTTAAAGTGCATAAAAAATAATAGGTATCAAATCTCCAAGTACACAAAATACTAAAAGGTGCAAGATTAAATTGTCTTTGGGAACTCACACCCACCCATCGCAATACTTCAATTCTTCCTTCAGTTTCTTCAACTGTTCTTTTAAAAGGCCGATCAGGGGAATGATCTGACTCAAGGTAGCAGTGTTAGAACTAACTTCACGTGTGGCAACCTAAAAGGGTCTCAGAATCTTGCACAAAACACAGAAATTATTCTCCACTGCGCTTGAGTTAGGTGCATTCCCCTTCCTCTCCCTATGTCATAGCTGGAGATGTACAGTGGCTGTGGGTGGCCTTTTGTTGCTCCACCATCTGCTGAAGCGGCTATAGGGTTGAATTTCACCTTGTGACCTCCTCAGCACTTTCCTAGGATATTTTCAGCGGGATGTTTCTTATTGAAACTGGTGATACACCAGTACATACAGGGCCAGCGCTAGGTCTGCGGGCGCCCTGGGCAGACCTAGCGCCGCGCCCCCTTTAAAACGCCGTGACGTCATCACGTCACGTTGCGCCGCGACGTGATGACGTCACGGCGCTTGAAAACCACCGCGGAGGGCGGCAGATTGGTCCCGTCCGCCCTCCCGGTATTGAGGGGCGACAGTCCCTCCCCTTTGCATGCCTGCCGGCGCCCTGTGCGTCCGCACAGGTCGCACATAGCTAAGGCCGGCCATGAGTACATACACTGATACACTGGTGTAGTCCTTCGTATGGCCGGTTCTGCATGTCTGTGGTTAAATGGTAAATCTGCATTTTTTAGGACACTAACAAGGCACTAACTAGTGGATCCTAGATGGGATTTGGTAACGGGGACACAGGACGTCAAGCAACTGGGTAAAACTCACTAAATTACTGTAATTGCTGATACAGGACAGATCAGGTGTATGCTTCTTAGCAAGATCTGCGGATGGCACTGCACAAGCTTGTCTACTGATTATAACTTATTATCTGGTCTGTAGCCTTACTATATTTTTAACACATTGAAACAATGTTCTACTGATGTTGTTTAATGCTATAGCTACACTTGAAATAACAGCACTATAAAACATTTCACAACACAAACATTTTAGCACATTTTTTTCTGAAGTGATAACCATATTATAACCATTTGCTCTGATTTTAAATGACATTGTCAATTTAGATTTCGAGTAGAACTTTTCCAGTTGAGAGAAGCGCATATTAACCATGAATGTTTTATTAATAGCGATGACCTTTCAGTACTGGCAAACAATCTGTGACCCTGGAAATGGACTTTTGTCAAATATGTATAAACATTCAACTTCCTATATAAACAACTTCTTTCTATTACAAGACAAACACTTTTAAGTTTATTTTGGTTTTGTGTAAGTTGTTTTCATGTTGTATGCAAACTGACAAGCAGTTACTTCACATATGAATATATTTGTACACAAGTGGCCTCTGTTTCATGAAAATAGATTTTTTTTTAAATTAAAGTATAATGTCAATTTATAGTCTGTGAATTCTGATTTCTGTCAAAGTAGTTTTTTATATGGCAGCTATGGCTGTATGTCCACTGTTTCTGGTTTGGTTTTTCGTTTTCGTATTAATAGTATAATGACACACAGTTAATTAAAGTAAGGTTCTATATTTGGTATATAATATATATTATAGAAATGTGATATTATTGGAAGGCTTATTTGCCTAAGGTGTTTTTCAAATGCATGAATACATCTTCTAAGTATTATTATCATTAATTATTTATGTTAGCACTTTTGCCTCATTACTTAGTGTGACACAAACGCATAAATAGCTTGATTCTCTACCTGCAGAGTCCCTCTTAGCAAGACAACTATTTATAAAATGCAAAACAACCTATGCCTCTCATCTGTTTTGTCTTACTATAAACATGTTGCCCTTGTTTATTTTGTCAAGTGAAAAGCATTGAAATAAAAACATAGGACCAGATCCAGACTTAGTAAAGTAAAGTTACTTCTGGAAAAACCATGTTGAATTGCATTGGGGAGGTAAAATGAATATTATTCTTTACATGAATAGAGAATACATTTTGCACTTGATACAGAGCAGCGTTATTGTTACATTGTTATTTAGACATGAGTTATGAAACATCATCGCTAAAATATGATCTTGAAATTTACCTCCCCTGTAATTGATCTTGGTTTGCCCAGGCGTTACTTTATGCTTTTATTTTGAAGTTTGGATCTGTTCCATAGATGTATTCGCCACTGAGAATATCCCTTTATTTTTAAGACAGCAACAGCTAAATGTATCTATTATACTGTATCTATTTTGAAATAGTTTGTAAATAGAAAATAATGAAAGGAGCAGTATGCTGAAAGGAAAATGGCAAAGGTCAGGATTAGGCAGTGGGGAGGGTGTTTAGAATTGAAGGGAAAGGTTAGGTTGTGGAGAATGGAGGGTTAAGGTAGTGGAAGAGGTGGGTTTGGAAAAACATCTCTGTTGGCGCTGGGGGAGTCGTGATACTCACTTTGTCGGAGAGCCCTCTTTCTGCATTGCTCCGCAGTTGCCCTTCTCAGGTTTCCCCCGACATCCCAAAAAACATTAGGTTAATTGGCAGCTGACTGACTTGTCCCTAGTGTATGTGTAATTGCACCAAAGTATCTAACTCCTACAGAATGCAAGCCTGCGGGGCCCTCTTCCCATCCAATTCTGTCTGATACAAATTGTAAAGCACTACATAATATTATGTAAAAAGTAAATAAATAACCACTTCAACTTTGTGTCTGAATCCTCTGATCCCTGTGATTTCCTGTCATCGCTGTCACCTGACTATTCTCCCTCTTGTGATGGCAACAGGGCTAGGCCCAGGACTACTACTCATTAATCAGCAAAGATCATAACAACTTTTGTAGCCCACAAATTGCAAATTATACTTCCGTTATCTCTTTCATTGAAACTGCAATGGGTAATAAATGCTAAGCATCTCTTCCATGTAGATTGATAACTGTGTTATATTTCATTTAAACATGTAAAAAGATGTTTATTAATAATACAGTATGGAAGTTTTTTCCCCTTTTGTTATTACAAAATCAAGGTAAAGAACGTATGGAAAAGCCTTACAAAGGTTGTCTTTTTATTTCAATGAGCACATCAACTTTACATTGAATGAACAGTACAAAAAATTATTTTCATTCCATTTTTAGTTGTATAATCAGAATACTTTATTGCATACTTCTACCAAGGTTAACGCACAATCTTATACTGTAATAATGTTTATTTTCCAGGGTTTCTTGTTTTATAAATAAAATGGCTGAATTTTAGTGTTGCTTAAACTGTAACTGTAGATATAAACATATACACACATATACACACAATAGTACATTAAATGACAAAATCTGTAATTTTAATTTAATATAAGAATCTGCTAATAAATATATATAGATGCTGTGGACTTCAAAATCAGCTTTGAAGAATCTGTGTTTATTGCCTCAAGATTACATTTTAAATTGCAAATGTTGATGCTGTTTTGTTTACATGAAATATTTATACTGCTTTTTGGGTACAAGCATTTTGATATTGCCTACTTTACGACACAAAAGCTTGATATGTTCAACTGTAGAATGGAAAAATATGAGGTGACTGTTATTTTCACATTAATTCGTTGACCCAGTAGTTTTATTTTTATTCTTAACTGAATATATATATTTTTATTTATATTTTACATATTTACAGAGCCCTTTCTTTTTATTAAACATGTATGTTCATAAGGTCAGCCATTAATGAGACTTATGATACATACAAAAAGCTTCAGCCTTTGCTATTAAACCTTACTATCTTTCTGTAGAACGTTGAAATGGGTTTGTAACTATGTAGATAGCTGAATGGAAATTCATACTCTACGGCAAAGTTAGCATTATCAACATTTTCTGAATATATATATACATAGGAAATAAACATATAGCTGACATAAACTAAACACACATTCTAACCAACAAATAATAACACAAACTGGTATTTGACTGGATGTGTCCTGTGTTCTCCGGTGTGCGTGCCTTCCATTATCCTGGTAACTGGTTGGCGTCCAGTGCTGCTTGCACACACGTGACATTAAAAAAACTCACTGATCACTGGGAACCAAAGCTCCTTAGAAAGTCAGGTCCCTTCTTGAAGGAATTTCCCTATGCATGAATTAGATTTTTGCCTATCAGCAAATTAAAGCACGTAGGGAAAATAATTCCAAAACCAATTACCGTAAATAGGATGAGAAATAGGCCACGTAGCTATGACAAACAAAAACTAAGACTAAAAAAAGGTGCTTGAATCTACTTATTTATTTATTTCTGCTTATTTATTAGGCTTCAAAGTGTCCGCAGCACTGTACAATGTACAGATAGACAGACAGAATGTGGCACAAGACCACATAAGGAAGGGCGAGCCTGTGAAAGCATTACATGTACATTAGGTCTGGGTCGCCGTCAGTGGGGGACAGAAAGAGCAGGGGCTCGGCAGTGGTAGCATGACTTCTAAGTGAGGACCAAGGAGTCATGCCACCGATGCCGTGTAGATGCAGCAGCGGGAATTTTGATGGAACAGAGTGGGAGGATCCCACTGGGCCCCAACTTTTGTGATTCATGCCGATCATGCTTTTTGTAAATATCACTAACTTAATTTTTATGTGATACCAGCCATTTTCCCAGATATTAACTTGGAGGAGTTGTAACGTATAACTATTGGTGCAATTTATTTACAGCACATAAGAGCTCTCATCACAAATTAGGTAAGATGAATAAAGCACCATCTAAAACAATTCAGTGTAGATGAGGTCATCAAGGTAATCATTTTGTAAGAAGGTTAAGAAATATACCTGACATTTTGTGTATTATTATTATTATTATCATTATTCTAGATTTACGCTGAGAGACACATTTCTCAAAGTATTACAACCAGACGCTTAGGACCATGCCCGTAAAGGGCCAGATCCTGAACTAATAACAACAATACAGCATGTGGAAATCATCCATGTGTTCACACTGCATACTCAGTTGTACCTCGGATATACTCGGATCTATATTTTATAATTTTAATTGTGCAATGTTTTAATTGAGTAATTGTGGTATTGTTCTAATTTGGACCATTGGTGTCACTAGGGTTGGTGTCACCAGATGTGATCATTGATAGCATTACTTGTATATTTTTATACTGTTTCTCATAAATTATAATGATGTATATTACTCAATATCATNTATTCGATGCATTGTAGCAATTTTAAGAATTACATCTTTAAATATAATTACACCTTTAAAAAAATTACACCTTTAAATTGCTATGTGTCCAGGTACCAGTCATGCAAAATTCTCCCAATTATATGTCTATCATCACCCCCCTTGTTATACTCCCAGTTTTCCCTTGACCCCTTTAACATAATTTTATAATATATATTGCCTGTCAAGGTAAAGAAATGTGGTTTCTTCCCACTATTTCAAGGAGGGCAGAGTACTCGCCAAAAGAAACTTTAAATACCAGGTGCTGGGGTAAAATTGTCCTCTAAACCTTACCCTAACCCTCTCATTCTATCACCTCAGTGACCCTCAATATATGGATATTCTAAATAGCTGAAATTTTTTACATAAATTATTTCAAGTATTTCCTGTGGTGCTTTTTTATATTGTTTAAAATATCTCATATATAGCACACAAATGAGTAACAATAACCCATTTGCTACAAGGGAGTACATTTTAAGGTAGGATTCTGCAAATATATTTCTGTGTGAGCGAGGATATTTACCTGGCCTGAATTTGGTCCTCAGGGAGTGGCTAGTTTAAATGACAGAGAAAATCAGCATTTTGAAGTGTTATTGACTGGTCCTATATGGTATTAAGTATTAAAGTATGGTCTTTGTTACGCACTGTAAAAGAAGTGAAGATGAGATTTCAGTTAGTGTACAATGTCTGCACACCTCAGTTTAGTTTAATTTGTTTTATGTGTTGAAGAGTTTTCTGTATTTTTGTTGTTGGGGTATTGTTGTTTTATGGTATCTTGTTCAAAGATTTAGGAAGTTATACTAGGCAGCAGAACTGTATAAAATGCTAATGGAGGTCAGGGAGGTAAAAGATGTTAGTTTAATGAAGGTTTGGAAGCAGGGTTGTCATTAGCATTTATAGGGTCCAGGAAAAAAGCTGGCTCTCTACATTCTCAATTCTCTACATTCGCTATATATTATTGCCATTTTAAGTGAGGATGTTTAAGCAAGAAATGCTGATAACATTTGACATTATTTATATATATATATATATATATATATATATATATATATATATATATATATGAAGTAAAGATGTTTTGGCTTCTTACTAGCCATTGCACTGGTGTCACATATGAAATAGCTATGGTGCAACTTTTGGTGACACAAATCAAAGTGTCACACACTATTAATATGAAGATGGTCAACCATGAGCCCTGGGAAGGCAGCCCAGAAATCTGTGTGAAAATATTCAGTATTAAACTGGGAATTTATTGGAAGGGGGTGTATTCTTATTGGTACATTTGAAGTTTTTGAATTCTTTCTTTTACCTGATTTATAGGGTTTTAGTGAAGAAAGATGGAAATCATATGGGTATAGTTATGGAAATGTTAGATACTTGGGGGGAAATTTACTAATGGTCGTGTTTGCATGTGAACAATTTATGAATGGTCGAAAATTCCGCTCCAGCAAAATTTTGCCTGGACAACATAGAAGCAATAGTATTTACTAAGCGGCGTGTTTGCAATACGCCCAAATGTCGCTCAAAACTCGCAGAAATCTCACCATTTTAAATAGACATGCTTTTCCTATGTGAATTGTCCCTTCTCGCTAGCCATCAATGCTTTTTCAATTAGTGTGCCTATAAAAATGTGTGTTTGTTTGCATTCCAGTTGTGTTTCCATTCACTTTACAATGGAGGGATTCATTTCTTTAAACTTTTTAGTGGTTGAGGCAAATCAGGCCCAAAGGGAAACTTTGGAGGAGGACCATGAACATCACCAGCCCCCGGTCCAGCCCCGCCATGGCATACCCCGTCACGTGAGAACTTTTCACGTGAGGTTGGACCTGGCCTCCCTGTCCGATCAGGAGGTTGTGANATATTTTNGNTTAAACCNCACNANCCTCCTGACACTTTATGAACAGGTGAGAGGGTATTTGGAGCCTGCTACCGCCCGCTGTCATGCAGTGTCTGGGCTGCAGAAATTTATGTGTGCCATGCACTTTATGGCCACTGGCTCTTTTCAGTCAGTGTCTGGTAAGGT
>JABWIB010006295.1:10489-25044 GCA_016617825.1 Platyplectrum ornatum
GTTTAACTCCCGCCTTCTCCGCGAGAGGCGCAGCCGCAGGCCGGCGGGCCGCGTGGGGCGCGCCAGTTAATCAGGTTATCGCTTCTCGGCCTTTTGGCTAAGATCAAGTGTAGTATCTGTTCTTATCAGTTTAATATCTGATACGTCCCCTATCTGGGGACCATATATTAAATGGATTTTTGGAACAGGGAGATGGAAGAAGAGCTTGCTCTGTCCACTCCATGCATCAACCTGGTATTGCAGTGCCTCCAGGACCGTTGCACCTCCTAATCTTGCACTCTCTTTGCTTGTGCATGCATGCATGCATGCCTGCAGGTGAACCTGCCTGTGTTTGCCTGATTGAAATACTCTCAATTCTCCTCACCTGAACCCAATAAAGTGTTAACAGCCCAGCTGCTCCAGTGTCCCAAATCATTGCTCCCTTTCATTCACATTATTTTGGCTCCCTCCTGTGGTCGGTCACATTCACAAAAACACATGCTGTATGCTGTATGCAATATGTATATGCTGTATGCAATATGTATGTGCTGTGTGCATGTACGCTCGCTCGCTCGCTCGCTCATATATACATACATACATAGGCCATTGGCAGTACAAGCAATGTCGATGATGTCATCACCTCTCCTGGGAACCTTGACCGTGTCATAGACACCTGGTGATGTCAGCGGAGGAAACCTCGACCGTGTCATAGACACCTGGTGATGTCAGTGGAGGGAACCTTGACCGTGTCATAGACACCTGGTGATGTCAGCGGTGGGTGGATCGGGTGACATCACACTGGGAACCTTGCATGTGTCACAATGGCCTATGTAGGCTAAGAAAACATGGACGCCACTGTGACTTCAGTTTGCAGGGGGACCCCTTGTCGGTCGGAAGCAAAATCTGGAGCTCCTGCAGAACCCGCCTCTAGCCTTCTAAAATGCGTCTGGCACCTTCACACAGGTGTCAGACGCCTAATCTAGTTACATTAACTCATTCCATCCATTCGTTAGTTAATTTAATTAGTTACGTAATTAGCTACTAACTTAATTATTGACTGATTGCACTAATGAATGAAATCAAGTTGTGAATGAAGCCTGCTGCAGGGAGGGGAGGATTAGAGGGAGTGAAAGAGCGAGCCGTTCCACCCATCTCGTCAAGTCAACTTTGGAGAAGGGAAATAGGCGGGTCACATGCAAATTTCGGCTCGCCTCAGTCTGGGCCCCAGAGACACGGATGGGGTGCCTGTCTGTGTGTCGAGTGGGGTTCCCAGGTGGGGAAGGATGCTATTGGTGGTGAAATGTGTTAGCAATGTCAGTAGCAATGTCAGGTCTGCACTGCTCTCTCTCTCTCCGTCTCCCAGTTTCTCCGTCCCCCCTCCCGCTCCCCGCCTGGTCCTGTCGGGCGCCACAGTTTAACTCCTGCCCATGTGGGCCATGCGTCTTCTCCACGAGAGGTGCACCCGGAGGCAGGCCGCGTCGGGCGCGCCAGTTAATCAGGTTATTGCTTCTCGGCCTTTTGGCTAAGATCAGGTGCAGGGTTTATTGCCCGGCCCGGCCTGGTCTGGTCAGAAGGTTTCTTTTTGGGGGTCTCTTTCGGGGGACCCCTGGGCTGCAGAGGAGGGATCGGGTCTGCGGGCCAGTTTTTTTCTTTTTTTTTGTTCCTGTTGGGTTTTCAGTTTCTGCTACAATGGCGTCTGCATGTAATACCATCCGTCTGCTGGTTCAGGAGAAAATTAGGTTGTCTCTGGTGTACATTGTGGAGTAAATCTTGATTGGGATAGTAAACATTGAAAGAAAAGACATCTTCTGTATACAAGAAGTCCGCTCTCTGGGTATGTATGACATTTCCTTTGTTAATGAAGCTACTTATATTAATGTAGTCGCCTGCTTGAGGAAAGAGGGGATCAGGAAGGAAAGGAGTGTGTGTGAAGGCGTTATGGTACATATGTATGACCCTCATGCGGATTTAGGGATGGTGGTGGCTTTTTTAGATGTTTTTGCTCCAAAGTGGAGTTTGTTGAAAGGTGCAAGAACATATGTGGGATCTTTAATGGAGGAGTGAAGTTTCTTGTGAAGTTCCATCAGAGTCAGTTTTCTAAGGATGGGCTGATGCATCCCCCAGCTGCCTTCTATCTTGGAGGACATAGGGGCTATATTGTTTATAAAAATCAGCCGCCCTTTTGTAGGAGGAGGAAGCCATTGTTGGAGGAGGAAGACCCTGGTTTGAATGTCGAGCCTGAAAGTTTTGCAGCTCAGTATGCTGCTGATCATGAAAAGTGGGAGAGGAGGAGCCAAGAAGAGTGTTTAAGTGTGGTGAGAGAGGAGGAGTGGAGGAGGGATCAAAGAGGTGCTGGTGCATGATCAAAACGGAAGACGAATGAGGAGAGGGCTGATAAGCCTGGGACTGGGGAAAGTCCTGAATGTACCGATATGGTTGGTTCTCTCCCTTGTGGACAAGGGGAGAATGTTGCTGGAGATGGTTATGAAAGTTCAAGTCAGCAAATGGAGGATTCGGCAGGATCCCAAAAGACTGGCCCAGAGGTTCCAGAAGGAGCAAGTTGTGTGACTTTGAATGACCCAGAGAGTGAAGATTCTGATATGCTTGGAACACCAGAGATTATCAAGCAGCCTATGAAAAGACTAAAGTTGAAAAGAGATGGCTTTTCCAGGAAGGTTGCTGAGGAGGAGAGGGGGGTGGAGGATAGCCTGGAGATGGTGAGGCCGGATGAGAACTGAGATGCCGTTTTCTGTTCGGGGAATTGGTGGAGGTGAAAGAAAGACGGACTCTTTCCAGGAGGGGATAGATACTGGCCAGGTGGATGAAATGGACCTGTAATTTTGGTTCTTATGTCTGGCGAATTCCATAAAAGTGTGGATGGAGTTGCATGGGATATTGCCTGTGAGAAATATTTTGGTCTTCAGGANGGATGAGATTGGGTCGGATGATTGTGTGAAAATGATTTTGGGGAAATTGTATATGGTATTTGTGTGGGACAAAAGGAATATGAGTGGTATGGATGCAGAAGGTGTATGGAAACACAAAATGTGGAAGCATATTGTTTAAAGGGGTTTAGATGGTGAGGGTGGAGTGATGGGTGGTGGTGCTGGTTTACTTTGGGGGAGGGGTTTTTGGGGTGATGGGTAATTTTGTTTTATGGGTTTAAAAAAAGGTTAATAATAAAAAATAAAAAAGTATATAATTTATATAAAAAATATATAAAAATAAAAAAAATAAAAAAAAAAACAAAAAAGAATAAGGATGGTTTTAATTTAAGGGTGGTGGGTTTGGTGGTTTGGGGATAAGTGTGGGGTTTCTTTTTTGGTTTCCTTTATCCTGTGTGGTATATATGTGGATGTGGGGTGGGGGTTGATAATGGCCTGTTTTTGTTCCCTTTTATGTGGTTTCAAGTGTTTTGATAGGATAGGTGGTGTGAGTTTTGAGATGGTTTTGGAGGATGAAGAGGATATAAATTTGGCATGCGGAACCACAAATGATGATCCAAAATCAGTCTCACTCTCTTCGCTTGTGCATGCATGCCTGATTGCAATCCTCTCAATCCTCCTCACCTGAATCCAATAAAGTGTTAACAGCCCACACCTGCTCCTGTGTCCCCAAATCATTGCTCCCTTTCATTCGCAGTATTTTGGCTCCCTCCTGTGGTCGGTCACATTCACAAAACCACATGCTGTATGCAATATTTATATGCTGTATGCAATATGTATGTGCTGTGTGCTGTACGTTCGCTCGCTCATACATACATACATACATAGGCCAGTGGCAGAACAAGCAGTGTCGATGATGTCATCACCTCTCCCGGGAACCTTGACCGTGTCATAGACACCTGGTGATGTCAGCGGAGGGAACCTTAACCGTGTCATAGACACCTAGTGATGTCAGCGGAGGGAACCTTGAGCATGTCATAGACACCTGGTGATGTCAGCGGTGGGTGGGTGGATCGGGTGACATCACACTGGGAACCCTGCATGTGTCACAATGGCCAAGAAGGCTAAGAAAACATGGACACCACTGTGACTTCAGTTTGCTCCTGCAGAACCCGGCTCTAGCCTTCCAAAATGCATCTGGCACCTTCACACAGGTGNCAGACGCCTAATCTAGTTACATTAACTCATTCCATTCATTCATTAGTTAATTTAATTAGTTACACGGACAGGGCGCCTGTCTGTGAGTCGAGTGGGATTCCCAGGTGGGGAAGGATGCTATTGGTGGTGAAAGGTGTTGGAGTAGCAATGTCAGGTCTGCCCTGCTCCCTCTCTCCCAGTATCTCCCTCCTCCTCCCCACCCAGTCCTATCAGGCCGCCGCTGTTTAACTCCCGCCCATGTGGGCCCTGCTTCTTCTCCACGTAAGGCGCACCCGGAGGCCGGCGGGCCGCGTCGGGCTGCCAGTTAATCAGGTTATCGCTTCTCGGTCTGCCGGCTAAGATCAAGTGCAGGTTCATTGCCTCCCTTGGTCTGGTCGGGGGGTTTCTGGGGGTCCTGTAACGGGGCCCCCCGGCGACGGGGAGAGATCGCCCAGCTTTTGGCGTGACGAATTTCTATCTTCTGCATTATGGCAGATCCTGTGGTTGGTGTCTGGAATACTGTGCGATTTAAAGTGAAGGAAGACAGAAGGAACGAGGTCCAACTGGATTACGTGGTTATTCGTCTCTTGAAGAATTATTGTGGAGTGCGTGTGCCGGAGGATTTTTTTTTTTGCATGCAAGATTTTGGAAGGCAAGGTTTTTTTGACATTACCTTTCATACCCCAGAAATGTGCTTAAGAATATATGAAACCTTGAAGGCTGCTGCTAATCAACCTATTATGAGATCTATTAAATTATTTCCCTTGTGGGCGGTGGAAGAATTTCCAATTATAGTCCATATGTTTGACCCTTGACGGACTTGATAAGAGCGTTTCTGCACCGCTATTGCTCATCTGTTAGCGTTGGAGTTAAGATGACTAACAGATTTGGGGATTTTAATGGGAGGACCTGCTTCTTTGTGAAGCTTTGCCCTGACCCCAGGTATACTGGGGGGGTTACCCATCCTCCTGCTTATTTATCGATTGGTGGCTGCAGAGGTTTCCTATCTTATAGGGCCCAGTTAGTCTATTGCCGAAATTGTCTTCAGTATGGACACCACAAGGATGACTGCACACAGGACAAATGTTGCAGGAACTGTGGATTCTTGGGTCACGCAGCTTGGGTATGTTCTAAACCAAGACGGTGTGATATATGCGACCCTAGCCATGTGTGCCAAGAATGTCCAGAATGGGCCATGAAGAAGCAGGCGGATGAAGCGCGTGACTTATACAAGAGTAATCGTAAGGAGACCATTCGGCAGCAGATGGAGGATGTGAGTTATGGTGATGTAGGTGACTAGGGGCCCAAGTTGAATCTGGAAGTGACTTGTCCGAACAGATGGTGAATGCTCCTGTCAGTGGTCAGGCTAGCAGGGGCACTGCTGGACCCACTGCTGTGTCAGTGGTGGATGCGGACTTAACTCCGGAGCTTCGAAAAGCTATCTGTGTAGAGGAGACACAGGAGAGTGCTTAAATCAAGTCTTTCAAAAGCTCAGCTAGTGTTGTCACTCCATCAGAAGATTTTCTTTAGTGTGTGTGGTCAGAATTATGCCAGGAAGATGCGAGAGATAGGATAATTGGTGTAAGAGGTTAGTTTTTTTGTATCAGTTGCGTGAATGGGGTATGGATGTGAATGTGGAGCATATGCAGAAGAATGAGAGGTAAGATATTTTTTTAAGAAAGTGTGTGGAGGAAAGAAAGATATGGATGTGGTGTGTGGTAAAAATGGTGTTGAAGTACGTGGGAATGAGATTATGAATGAGGTGGTGGCGTTTTATAAGGACTTGTATGATAAGAAAGTGTGTGATGTTGGTATGGAAGCGGATGTGCTGAATGAATTGGTGGACTGTGTGTATGAGAATGAAAGGGAATGGTTGGCTGATGGAGTAACTGAGCGTGAGGTTTCTGAGGCGGTATGTAGTTTGAATGCGAATAAGACGCACGGGAAGGACGGTCTTCCTGTGGAATTGTATAAAGCATGTTGGGGAATTATGGGAATGGGTTTTGTGTGTAAGTGGATGTGGGTGAACGGTGTAATAGGGAAAGCTATGAATGAAGGTGTGGTTNTGTTAGTTTATAAAAAGGGTGATAGGAGAATTCTGGGTAATTGGCGCCCAATTACCCTCCTGAATGTTGATTATAAGGTGTATGCGAGAGTGTTTGTGAACCGAATGAAGAGGGTAATTGGGCAAGTTGTGAATGAGGATGAAATGTGTGCTGTACCTGGGAGAAGAATGAGTGATAATTTATGTTTGATAAGGGATGTGATTGGAGATGTGCTGGGGAGGAAACAGAGTTGTATGGTGTTGAGTGTTGACTTTGAAAAAGTGCTTGACAGGGTTTTGCATGTGTTTATGCGAATTAAAATGGCCCCCAAACATATCGTTGGGGGTGTGGTTTCTTGATTTTTGGAGGGAAATGGTTGGGGTTGGGGTTATGTAAATATTTGTCTTTTCTTATATAGGATGGGGGTTATGTATATTTGGTGAATTTGGTGTTGTGTTTTTCTTTTCTTTTTGTTTTCTTTTTTTATTTATTTATATTCTGATTTTGGATAACGAGTTAAGTTTTTTTTGGGTTTTTTTATTTTGGAATTGGATTTGTTTTCTCTTTAAATAAAAAGGGCCACAGTGATGATGCCATTTCATGGTAAGATCATAAAGTTTGCAGTCTCCTTTCGGGGTCTGTTGCTGGAAAGATGATGTTGGTGATCTGAGTGGATTTAGGGAAAAAAAAATCTGTTCTTATCAGTTTAATATCTATTCTGACTCAATAAAAAAGCTGTAATTGTAAGGCTTCTGAGGCTGTCACTCTGTGTATGCCTGTATTAAACCTGTACTCACACCAAGAAACTTTGCCAGACAGTGTCAACTCACTGAAGAGGCATGTGTGAAGAATCCAGAAGAAAGTGTGATTTCTAACAGAAATTCTTGTATTAATGCACAAAACAGCAAGTGAAAAGATGATTCTTTTGCCAAGCTTAACAGAAACCAACTAGAAGCTAAAATGGCAGACAAAGAATGAGCCATAAGGAAGAGGTAGGGAGGAGTTATACAAGACAGCCTTGCTACAGGGAAGCAGAAGGGACAAAATGCATAACTTTGCGATATTAGCAGTACAGAAACATAACAGTATATGAAATACAATATACATTGGACATAATGTATATTGTATATAATATATAATGTAATAATGGGCATAGTGGGTTTATTTACCCCCCTGTAGTTTTCGTTATTGGTAATAAACAAGGATATATACGGCATGAAAGACAGCCGTATTTTTGCAGGAAATGCTACTCATATGGACATAGAATTGACGTCTGGCCAGGAATTGCCAGGAGCTTAAGAAATGTAATTTGTGTAAGGAGGTTGGCCATGTTGTGATGAATTGCCCTAGGTCGCACCAGGGAGCATGTAAGGATAAAAGAGGGCCTAGAGAATGGGCCCGGCAGCATGCTGAGGCTTGGAGAAAAGAGCATGAGGAGGGAAGAAAAGAGGCAGAGAGGCCTGTGGAGGTAGACACCTCTATCCCTAACGCTCAGCCCCAAAGACAGGAGGCAGAGGAGCAAAGACAGACTGGAACTGGTTTAAGCCCCCTTGGGGGAATTGAGGATATTAGTAGTGAGGAGGAACAGCCCTTTATCCAAAGCAGACGCAGTTCTGTTATTCAGGCGGCAGGAGCGGGGACCCAGAACTCTGATATGGACATTAGGTGTTCTGGGATTCCGGAGGTGCTTCGCACAGAGGAGGTGGAGGATGGTGGGGCAAAAAAAACTGTTTCAGGCCAGATTGTGCTGTATTAAGTGGAGGGATGGAGGTGATACAGGTAACATTGCCTGCAGATGTGGAAACTAGCTCTGAATCTGTTGATAGAGATTATTTAACACCTGAGTCCCCTGGAGAGGGCATGTGTGGAAGAGAATTCCTTAATTGAGAATGCTGGAAATGATCCTGGGGAGGAATGGGTTAAAATGAATATGCTGCTGTTTGTGCTTGGATTTAAATAGCTTTGCTGGGTTTTTTTTTTCTCTTCTTTTCTCTTTGGGTTTGGCCCTTTAAAGTCCTGAGGGTATCAATTCTTTCTTTGAATATTAGGGGTTGTGGAGCAAGGGGAAGGAGGGCTCGGATTTTGGATTTTTTGAAGCAAGAGGATGGGGATATTTTTTGTATTCAGGAATGTGGGATTAAGGTGGCACCAAAAACTGAGGAATGGGGGTGTGGGGATTGCACGCCAGTTAATCAGGTTACCGCTTCTCGGCCTTTTGGCTAGATCAGGTGCAGGGATTATTGCCCGCCTGGTCTGGCTGAGGGGTTTTTGGGGGTCCTGTAACGGGGCCCCCCGGTGACGGGATCCGATCGGTGGAACTTTGACGTTTTGGAGCTTTGGTGCCTTTTGGACCACATTTCGCAGCAACATGGCTGGGATAAAGGATTCTATCCGTTTCCGTGTGAAGGAAGGAATAAGAAAAGAAAAAGGTCTGGAATGGATTGTCTGCAAAGTATAGATGGAGGTATGTGAGGTTAACATTTCTGATTACAAGACTTTCCTAAGCTGGGGAACTTATGACGTTACTTTCTCAAGTTTTGATGTCTGCTCTAGAGTAAGTGAGCATTTGAAGACCGTGAGGGATGATCCTTATATGGAGGGGATCGAGTTTGTGCTCCTTTTTACAGGGAAGGAGTTCCCAATAACCGTCCATTCTTATGACCCTCATCTAAATCCAAATTTAATAGCTGTTTACCTCTGACGTTATTGTGTAACGTTAAGATATGACTTTTTTTGAAAAATAAATATCAAATATTTAACGGTAAACACAGATTTCTTGTAACTTTAAAACCGGATTCTAAGAAACCTAATGGCGTTTGCCATCCTCCTTCTAATTTCACCATAGGAAGGAGCCTCTCGGATGAATGCTCTGAGCAGAGGAGGTGTAAGAATTGTGGAGAGCAGGGCCATGAATCTTACGCCCTGAAGGAGGTGTGGGGCCAAAAACACCTCGAAATGAAGAGTATAGTTCGGAGGAGGAGGAAGAGGATATCACGGACCCCCTTGAGGTGCGGAGACACCAGAGAGGCGAAAAAGGCTAGGATCGAGCCTAAGAAAAAGAGTGCCATTGAAAGAGAGGTTCAGCGCTCTTTGATGGAGATGAAGCGGATGGCTGTTGATTTGTCCCAGTCTCCTACTGGGGCGCCTCAGTCCCCGGTATCTCCCTTGTCTAAAACTACGCCACCTGGTAGTGCGGATAAGATCGAGTGCCCAGATAACGGGTGATTTTGTGTCTTTTTTTTTTTTTTTTTTACTTTTGACTAATAAGTTTAGAAGGGTAATGATTCTGGAAAGTTGAAAGCTCATCAGGCCGATATTTATTTTCTGCAAGAGTGTGGTGTGAATGATGATGGGTTTAAAGATGATTGGTGTGAGGGGGCGAGTGTGTGGTCGGGTTCATGTCTTAATAAAATTGATGGGGTGGGGTTTTTGATAAGCAATAAGGCTATGACACTAGATAGATATGAGATGCAGGAGGGCAGGTGTGTGCTGGTTTTCCTCTGTTACAGGGGGTGGCGGTTTTGGGTTTTCTGTGTGTATGCGAGTGCGTGTAAGAGGGAGTGACTGAGTCTGTTTGAGAAATTAAAACTTTATGTTCCTGGGTGTATACCAACAATCGTTTTGGGGGATATGAATTGTGTTATTGGGAGGGATGGACGTGTGGGTGGTTTTTGGGGGGTATTGCTGTTACCGGGAATATGTTGAAGGGGATTATTAACGATTTTTCTTTTGTAGATATGGCTGTGGTATGCTTGAGAAGGCCACCACCGCCGACCTATCATGCAAATCGTGGCGGAGTGAGTTCTAGACTTTATTATTTTTTTGTAGCGAATGGGAATGATTGTGTTCTGATGGAACAGGTGAAAGTTAGTTTTACGGATCATGAATGTTTAGTGTGTGCGATTGGAGGTAAGGGTGAATGCACTATATAGGATAAGAGAGATGGGTGTGGATGTGAATGATGCAATTAAGAGTGAAAGGTGTGCACTGAATGAAATAATGAATGAGATAGGACGTGAGATAGTGTTTCGTGCGAAAGTTGAGAATATGGAATTGTATGAAAAATTTACAATTTTTTTTTTCATAAAAGTGTGTAGTTCTAAGAAAGATATGGATGGTGAGTATGGTGGTAGTGGATGTGTTGTGAATGGGAAAAGGATGATTGAGAAAGTAAAAGAATTTTACTCTTCTTTGTATGCAAGACGTGTGTGTGATCAGAGTTTGATTGGTGATGTACTGGATGTTTTGAAAGAGGAAGTGAATAAGGTTGATAGGATGGGTTTGATGGATGAAGTTAATGAGTGTGAAGTGAAGCTAGCAGTGAATGAGGCGAAAATGAATAAAACTCCAGGTGTGGAAGGGTTACCAATTGAAGTGTATAAGGTGTTTTGGGAATGGATGGGTGCTGATTTTTTGGATGTGTGTAAGTATATGTGGCAGACTGGTTGTGTAAGCCTATGGTTGTGTAAGTCTATGAATGAAGGTATGATTGTGACTATATACAAGAAGGGTGATAGGAAAGTGCTGGGTAACTGGAGGCCCATCACGTTATTGAATGCAGATTATAAGGTGTATGCGAAAGTGTTGGCTGGTAGAATGAGGAGTATGATTGGTACTATTGTGGGTAAGGAAAAATTGTGTGCAATACCTGGTAGACGAATGAGTGACAATTTAATGCTTGTGAGGGATATGATTGGGGATTGTATGGCACGTACAAGAAAGCATTTGATAGAGTATCGCATGAGTTTTTGTTTCGAGTGTTGGAGCGAATGGGCTTTCCGAAGGAGTATGTGAAGCGAGTGAGAAGTTTGTATGATGGTGCGTCTTGTAGTGTTTTGGTGTATGGCCATGTGAGTGAGAAGTTTTCTGTTTTGTCTGGTGTGCATCAAGGTTGTCCTATGTCTCCCTGTTATTTGTGTGTACGATTGAGCCACTGTTGCAAATGATTAGGTGTGATACGGTTATGCATGGTTTGCTGATTCCGGGCAGTGGTGGTAAATGCGTGAATGTGTTGGGATACATGGACGATGTGGTTGTGGTGTGCAAGAATCAAGCGGAACTGGCTAGGGCTCAATTACAAATTGGATTGTTTTGCGGTGTGTCGGCTTGGGGTAAATTGGGGTAAAACAAAATTTAGAGTTTTTGGGGATATGAATGTAAGTAAGGGTGAGGCTGAAAGAGTAGTGGGTGGGATCAAAATTTTGGGTCTTATTTTTGGGAAAGTGTTAATAGTTAAAAGTGTTGTCTTACCATTATTGTTCGCCTAAACTAATCCTGTCTGCGAGTCGAGTGGGGTTCCCAGGTGGGGAAGGATGCTACTGGTGGTGAAAGGTGTTGGAGTAGCAATGTCAGGTCTGCCCTGCTCCCTCTCTCCCAGTTTCTCCCCCTCCCCGCCCGTCCTGTTAGGCCGCAGCTGTTTAACTCCCGCCCATGTGGGCAGTGCGAGAGGCGCACCCGGAGGCCGGCGGGCCACGTCGGCCGCGCCAGTTAATCAGGTTATGGCTTCTCGGCCTTTTGGCTAAGATCAAGTGCAGGTACATTGCCTCGCTTGGTCTGGTCAGGAGGTTTTCTGGGGGTTCTGTAACGGGACCCCCCGGCTACGGGGAGGGATCGTCTTGAATCCTGAAGCTTTCTAACTTCGGTTAGAGAAGATGCCTTCGGTTCGTAACACCATCCGGGTGTATTTTGGGTTGCTGCCAAATGAAAGAAGTCCGAACGGAGAGCTGCATTTCCTGATTTTTGAAATCCTGGAGAAGCTTGGTGGGGTGCCAATCAAAGAGATCTTTTGCATTCAAGAATTTAATGTAAGTACTACTTTTGACGTGACTTTTTTTGAATATCGTACCTGTGTTGTTTTCTACGGCAAAATGGTTCATTCTGCCAACCATACTATTTTGAGACATGTCTGTTTTGATTGCCTATTTATGGAAGTAGAGAGACCTTTAATCATGAGGCTTTATGACCCTTTCACGGATATGCGACTTGTTTGGAGCTTTCTTAACAGATATTGTTCATCCATTAAAGGAGGAGATCAAATGCACAATCCTTTTGGCATCTTCAACGGCAATATAAGATTCTTTGTCAAGCTGTGGTTGGATCCCACCTGTCCAGATGGTGTAATGCAACCCCAACAAATTTTTCCCTAGGTGGCTTTAGAGGTTGCCTAGGTTACCCTGGGATGCCCGATTATTGTAGGCATTGTGGCAAACCGGACCATCACAAGAATGAGTGTCCTAATAAGGAGGTGAGATATTGTTGAAACTGTGGGGAAGCTGGTCATAGACCTGTGGAGGAGGAAATGGAGGTACTGCAACCCAAGGCGAGTGTTACCACCTCTCCCTTGACCGGTATGATCGAGGAATATTCTTGTCCGGAATGTGCTGCTGAAGACTCCAATATCATTGGCTTGGTCTCCAGCAGTGAGGAGTCTGAAGAAAAGCTGTCTGAAACGGAGAGTATGGTGTCCGTTCCAGAGAAGGCCAAGACACGGCGTGGCTCGAAGAGCAGGAAGGGAAAATCCAAGAAAGCGCGTCTGGAGGACTTGGCATGTATGACGCCAGAGGAGGCTCTTGCTCTGGGCGAGCAGGGTTCCTCTTGCTCAGAACAATCTCCTGTCCATGTTCCTGAAAGGATGGCAGATCCTTTTTGCACAGGGACGGTACAAAATAAAGCTTTATGTGGATCCAAAAAAGTGCCAAGGATAATAGTTGAATTTTCCTTTTTTCTTTCTTCTGATGTAGGGACTTTTTTCTCTTTTCTCCTGATGTAAGGACTTTTTTCCTTTTTTCTCGATAATGAGTGTCTCCTTTGTTTCATTTATTTCTTTAAATGTTAGGGTGTTTAAATCCTTGAGTCGAAGGACGGAATGTGGGTTTTCTGTGTGTCCTAGGAGGGAGGAGTGGGTCTATGGGTATTCCGCTTGGAGTGGGTCTGAGAGGAATCCTATATCTGTATTGTTTATTCGTGTTTGATATTGATTTTGGTGAGTTTAAAACCAATTTAATAATGTGTTCTTTAATTGCAAAACATGCATGAGGGCGTCATTCTCCTTGAGAGGCGCACCCAGAGGCCGGCGGGCGCGCCAGTTAATCAGGTTATCACTTCTCTGCCTTTTGGTTAGAGCTAATGTAGGGTTCATTGCCCAGTTGGTCTCTGCCTTAAGGTTTCTGGGAGTTTTTCACTCATGGGACCCCCCGGCGAATGGGATCCGATCGACTGCAGGATTACTCAGAGTTCGCTTCCACAGCATTATGGCTGTACTGAAAAACACCATTTGGTTGACGGTCGATGAAGACCTGCGAGATGAGAAGGCGCTGGATTTCATTGTGGTAGAAATCCTGAAAAACTACTTGCAGTTGGACTACATTGATGCCATTTTGTGTCTTCAGGATTTTAAGGCGAACGGTATCTATGATATTACCTTTAAAGAATGGAAAAAATGCATTGAAGTCTATCATCATCTTCGTGAGTACTCACATATTGACTTATTAAAGGGAATTAATGTCTCAGCTCTCTCTGCAGGGCAAGAAATCCCGTTGACCGTACACAGTTATAACCCCCTATCTGGAGCAAGACTGGGTGTATGATGCGTTGTTCGGCGGGATGGGTGTTGTGTGGGTTGAAATGGATGAGGCCAAGTGTGAATGTGCTGATGGATTTCAGGTGAGAGGTTTGTGTGTAAGAATGATCTGTTGGGTGTTGATAAGAATGATTTTTGTGTGAAGGGTAAGGTGATGCGGATGTTGCATGAGCGTGATAATATGTGTGGTATTGCATGTTTGAGAAGTAAGGATGCTGCTGATGTATGGAAGAAAATTGGAATGAATGGTCTAACCAACAGACAGCGTGATGTGTTATGGATGGGGTATGCATGAGGTTTTGCCAGTGCGTGTGTTTCAGAAAAAGAGAGATTTGGAGATTGCCCCTGTGAAAGGTGTGGTGCGAGAGAGACTGTTAAGCATGTGTTTTGGAGTTGTGGGTATGCAAGAGAAGCATGGGATTAATTGAGTGGGCTGTGTAAGGAGATTGGTGGTGTGGATATTATGACTTGGAAATTTGCAATGTTTGGAATGGGTGCAAGCAGTCGAGTGCGTGAAAGATTGATGTGGCTGCGGATGGCGTGTGCTTGGGAAGTGTTGTGGGATGCGAGGAATATGAGTTTGTATAAAAGGGAAGAATGGAGTGTGAATGATGCTTTGCGTATGAATTTGGGAAAATTTTATTTTTTTTATGAGTATAGTAAAAGGAACGGCAGTGGTGGAACTGATGCTGAAGGCATTTGGAAAGTCAAAAAATTGATTGACAGTCAAATTTAAATACTGTATTTGCTGGCGTATAAGACTACTTTTCAGCTCCGAAAAACATGCCTCCAAGTGGGGGGGTCGTCTTATACGCCGGGTATCTTTCTCCGAGGTATGAAACATCCAATGCTCCATAGATAACCACTAGC
>JABWIB010006297.1:31771-44531 GCA_016617825.1 Platyplectrum ornatum
CGCATGCGCCGTGGACGAACGGCGCATGCGCAAGCGGCAAATACTATTCACCGTAGAAGCGTCAGAGACGAGGCATCGCGGGACCTCGCATTGAAGGTATGTTTTTTTAAATATAGGAATCGATGCGGACAGGCTCGCAGCGAGCCCATGCGAGCCTGTTACGCTATCGATTCCTATTTTTTATAAATAGAGGCCTATATTTGGACGTGAAGGAGGAAGATATAAAAGTAATAAAAAATACAACCCATTATGTTTTCTCATAACACGGAAAGAGACATATTCTATATATATACTATTCTATATCTTGTATAAATATTGTAGCTTTACAGACTCTCCTTAATGCATCTCTACAAAAGGGAATGGGGCACTGACCATGACCAATGCCGTAATCTTATTTATATCAAATATTGATACTTTTATGGAGCGGACAATATACTTAAATGCGGCCTAATAATATAATACTGGAACACTTCACACGTTTAATGTTACATCAGTGGAGTTTAATAAAAAGGCATCTTAAAGACTGTCTAGCTAATATGAAATATATCTAGTATTATGGATTTACTGAACAACTTAAATTCCTTATAGCACAATATTTCTCACTAGCTGTAAAAGAACAACGCATATTAATGATCCTGAGCTAATGAAGGGGGTAGAGTGTATGAGAAAAGCCAAGTGTACAGATGTCTATGATAACCTTTTCAAAGCCTCCCATCTCATTAGAAGGATCACTTACGAGGTTCCCAGTTTGATATTGATATCGAAGGTTCCCAGTCCTTCACCTATTCTTCTCATGGCGATCAGGAATCTTAATTGGTTGGTGCAGTCTTGTGACAATATTGTGTAGCAGTTTTCAGGGGAAAGGGAACATCCCAGGATCAGTTTGTCAAATGTCGTAATGTTTTCCACGTCCACACTGCACAGAGCTGCAAAACAACATGGGCAATTGATGCTGGCTCGTCTTACATCGATAGCCTAGAGCAGACATCCAAAAATAAATTTATATAAATATTATTAATGCAAACTGCCCTTGTGTCTTATTCTCAAGGCTCTTATCCACTGGACAGAGCAACGTAGATGAGGTCAATGATGGCACCATTTAAACCCTGGAGACTACTACCCTGGAGGTACAGGGCTGCAGTGGATAAAAAAGCAATAGCATCACTCATACCAAGATGTAGCCGTGGATTGGGCTTAGTCTCATATAAGATCTGATGGGTCCTCACCTTCATGATTTTGGTTGACCTTTGATGGTAGTTCTGGAAGATTGGAGACTTCAACGAGATTGCTCTTTCTGAGCCAATGACCTCCGAGCGAAAGATCCAGGGGGACAGAAATGGCCTGTTTGTATATTGTCATCTATGCAAAGAGTGAAATAAACTTCTACATTTAGCAAAAACAAAACAAAAAGTATATCTAAAGCTGTAGTCGTAAGTGCTCATCAGTTCAGTTCCAGAGCCTCATCATTGTGTGTTACCCGTGTGTGTAGGTTTCCTTCCATGCTACTAAAATATATTAGTAGGTCAATTTACTGCTTCCTGATGAATGTTTAACTAAATAAATAAATAAAGCGCTATGGCATATGACTGCGCTATTTAAAAACAAGTTAACACCACTTTTTTGGTTTCTACTCTAGAGAGCACGGCCACCTCTTGTTTCAGATACTCCATACACTTTAGAAGGGGTTTATTATGGACCACATACCTCTGGTGTCTTCAAGACTGCATCAAGTGTCTCCGCGGAGGTGGCCGCCACTCTCATGGTGACTTGCCTGGGAGAATTTCTTTGACGGGCTTGTGAAAATCCCAGCGAGTAGGCTATACCGGGAACAAATGTCATGACACTAGACGAAAGAGATGGAATTAATAGAATAAGTGTGTTGCTTCTATCCAATGTGGAGAGGGAAGGGACGTTTGTTTTAATACCTCCTGAATGCAGATTTCAACCAGGTTGGCAGCCGCTTCCACTGCCAGGACAGCTGGACTGCAGGAGAGCCGGCGAGTTGTCCGGTGGACACTTTCGCCGACACTTTGTAGTCTTGGCAATCTTCACCCCATCTAAGCATTCCCTGTAAGTATTGTTAGAAAACAGTTCATTCGAAATTGTCCTTGTTATACACTTTACTATATACTTTACTGTCCACCATGATGGCGTCTGGTTACATGTGTGGTGAGGTTACATGTCTATGGATTTGACGTGTAACCTTACAAAAATTTGTGGAATTATTTTGGGATACTCTTTCCATTCTGTTCATGCTGCTAATCAGTGCTGCATGGTCAGAATGTATTGTAGCCCATTCCAGAATAAGAGTAACACTTCCATCAGGATTGTAGTCACATGTGGGAGGGGGTTTGGTAATTATAATGAAATATAAGAAGGGCAAGTATTCGGTTGGTTGGGAGACCCTCACTTCTTTCTCAGGAAATATTAGACAGGGTCAAGGTGTAAAAAGGCTATTTTACTAGAACATGTTATTTTAAGGGTAACAGTTATAGTAGCCTTAGGGTTAGTATGCTGTTTGGTGACAGTTAGGGTTAGGCAGTGGTGAGGGGAGGGTTAGTGTAAGAGGGCCCAGTAATGATGATGGTTAAGGTTAGGATGTGGTGAGAGTTAGGGGTAGGCTGTGGTGAAGGGAGGTTAGTGTAAGAGGGCAATGATGATGATGGCTAGGGTTAGGCTGTGTGAGGGGAGGGTAAGTGTAAGAGGCAGTAATGATAATGGTTAGGGTTAGGTTATGATGAGAGTTAGGGTTAGGCTTTGGTGAGGGGAGGGTTCGAGTAAGGGTATTGTGACTGTTAAACTTTTTTTTAATTAACAATACAAAGGTTGGTATACTGTACACCCTAGAGCTGAGAGTTAAGTATATCTTAGTAGACATTCATACATAATAACATTGCAACAATGACATTATATTTCAATCCGCACTCCTTAGAGGTGCGACCCAGCCCTTACTCTTATCGGAATATTTGGTTCTGTTGAAACTCCAACCAGTTATATCATTAAACCTACAGGGTTTGGAAAGCACCAGCCGGCCCTCAATACAATCAAGACACTTTCACAATTTCAGTGCTCTGAATTATGGATCTAATAGTGATGGAGGACATATGAGTAGTAACTGAATACTCCTTAAAGCTTCTTACTGAGGCTTTGGTGTAACCAGAAGCAGAGGCATCTACACATGTTTTCCAGGAACTTTTTTCATTCAGAGAAGCGGTGACCAGTTGAGCACGAGACTTGCCGGCATCGAAGTAGGCTGTGGTTTGGTAACCTCGGGGTTTGGCATCACTCATGATAGCTTTCACCAGCAGAACAAACTGCGGCTGAAGATCGGAGAAATTCAGCTGAAAGTGACAAAAATGTATTAGAAAAAAAATATATATCAGTATAATAAACATACTCAAAACTTCTGAATTCTCATGGACCGATATAGCCTTTGCCCTCACATAAACTATAAATCCCCATTTACTTCATTATTTTGTATGTTTCCACACCACCACTTCTTAAATGTTCACTTTGACCAGTAATGTAAACTGTGGATGTTAGGACTGATTCAATTAAAAGACAGAAAAAGCCCAAAGCTCACTTTATTCCATCTACTACTGGCAGCCAAATTCAGAACTTTTTGATAGGCAGCTCTGCGGGTGGTGAATGAAAAGGTGCAATAAATAATGTGCAACGTACACACACATCACACTCGATTGAATTGGGCCCTGTGTGTGTTGGGGAAATTAGGATGTAATCAGCGATGATATGACTAATAAAAATATTATAAATACATACAGCGCTGAAGAATCAGTGGCACTACATAACTGATAATGAAATAGTCATTAGAAAGTAACAAACGTACTTTGCTGCCGCGACTACTACTACTACTGCTGCTACTGCTACTACTGCCGCTGCTGTTCTTTCTTCTGCTCTGTAAAATAAAAGATATTTATTAATATAAAAATAGTCTTCAGATTTTTGATGTCTGAACATTTTTTACAAAAAACTGACTCGACGCTCCATCCAAACTACATATGTATATGTATATAGTTTTCTTTATAGGCGATATTCAGCATTCTTACCTAGATAGTGTCATACATAAAGATGTCCTCCTCTACTATACTGTAGATGAAAGATTTATTAGATGAAAGACTTCTAATTAACTACAAGCAGTAACACAATCACGAAAACACTGGTTGTTTACGTGTTTGGTAAAATTCCTACTGTCCTACAGCAAGCAGAAAAGAAATATAAACATGGCGAATGCATGACATAAACCATAGTGATGGTAACTTACCAGAAGAGTAGATGTTGACTTAAATCTGGCTGTGTAAAATGGACGACCAAAGAGTTCCTATCAAAGATTAGAGAGAATTATTCATAATTATTAAATAATTAAATAATAACTACTACTACTACTAATAATAATGATGGACAAGATCTAAAGTTATGGAAAGGGAAATATCCTCCAATTGCTAGGATTGGTTAACAGCACACGTGAGAGCGTTCCATCGTCATGATGGATATATATCCAGTATCTTAAGCCCATTACTTAATGAGATTCTCACTGCTGGAACTTAGACCTGTAGTACATTAACACAATATGATTAATGATTAATTACCACGTAATTTGATGACTGTCTTGAATATGCGTCTTCGTGAGATTCCTGGGAGATGTTGGGATTTTCTTTGCGATTTCCATTGATCATGAATTTGCCACTTTTCCCGTGTTTTTTATGGCTCTTTGTAGTGTTTTTCATATGCCCACTCTCACTTAAGCTGCTGCTCTCACTACTATGAAATTTGCACTTTTCCTTTTCATCAGGGTTTGCCCCACTGCTCTCCGAGGAGCGATGACCATGTTGACCTTTACGCCAGCAGGTGCAATGCTTTTTGTCAGCTTTTGGTTGATGATGGTTGTCATCTTTATTTTCTTGTTGAGCTTCGTGCTGATGGTGTTTATCCTGTTCTTTATGATGCTCATGTCCACTAGTTTTATTTCTACGCTTGTGATGTTTTTCTTCATCTCCCTTTCCTTCGTGTCCTTCATGATGTTGGTCATGTTCTTTTGCAGAGTGGTGGCTCTTCTGATGTTTGTCTTGCTCACTGCTCATGTGTTTGCCCTTGTGATGATCCCTATGATCTTCTGCTTCATGACTATGCTTGCAAGGTTTGGCATTATTCTTACTATCATGTTTTTCCTTGTGATGTTGATCATGTTCATCAGCTTCATGCTTGTGCTTGTTATGTTTGTCTTGATCACTAGCCACATGTTTGCCTTTGGGATGATCCCTATGCGCTTTTGTTTCATGACTGTGCTTGCCATGTTTGGCATTTTCCTGGTGATGTTCCTTGTGTGCCTCCGCATCATGCTGATGCTGGTGATGTGTTTCTTTATCACCAGGCACATGTTTGCTCCTCTGATGATCCCTATGCTCTTCTGCTTCATGACTGTGCTTGCAATGTCTGGCGTGATCCTTACTAGTATGTTTTTCCTTGTGACCTTCCCTGTGTTCTGCTCCATGCCCATGCTCGTGGTGTTTGTCTTTCTCCAAGCTTCTGTGGTGTCCTTCATGATGACAGTTGTGTTCTTCATGCTGGGCTTTGTGATGTTTCTCTTGTTTTTCTGCTTCATGGTGACCTCTGTGATGACTTTCATGTTCCTCTTTTTGATTTTGTCCCTTGTGATGATTGCAGCGATCTTTCCTTTCATGTTGGTTCTTGTGAGCTCCCTTTTCTTCATTTGGCCAGCACTTACAGTGCATCTCCACCTCCTTTTCTTTGTCCTGATGACTATGCTGATTGACCTCTTCTGCCTCATGGTGGTTCTTATGACTTTTCTTCTGCTCAGATTCACAGTTACAGTGTTCACAGCATTTGGTGGTAGGGTTTTTATGATGCTGATGGTTATTTTTGTTTGGTTTTTCATGTGAATGATGCGAGTCTTCACTAGATGATGCATCTGTGGTATTTTCCTTTTTATTCTGCAAATAAAAGAAGTGAAACATTAGTTCTTCATATGATAGGACCATAAACAGATCTGGAATTCAGAACAGAAGAGTCTCCATCACCCCGTTCATTCAAGCATTTTTAGCATATTTAGCATATATAGGCCAATGTTACGCACCAAGCTTTCGCATGTAAGAGGATAGTGCGCAAACCGCCATCATTCATATTACACACACAAATATTAGGTCACAAATGTGTTCAGAACACAATTTCAATGACTCCACGTGCCTGCCATTGCTAACGCTGCATGTACACATGGTAGTAAAGTCCCAAAATGGGCAGTACAATATGATAGCCAATTTACGCATTCTATGTGCAGAAATCATTACAATTAATCTAACACTTTATAATGTTTCTAAAATACCACCATGTCACGGTATGCATAACTGGCTCTGGCACATGTGTCAAAAACCTGCACTGATGTTTTGCAGCCACATATTGTCCTGCCAGTGGCAATGGATATCTTCTGCATTGATACGCCACTAGCTGTACTGTTGGAACTGCAACTTTTCAGAGTTACTGACAGCATGTTAGCATGCTTTCAGGATAAATTCAGTGCCATGGTAGTATTTTAGTAAATGCTATAAAATGCTACATCTGGAAGTCAGGACTCAACCCTGTAAATGTGACCATGTCAATGGAAAGCATCCTCTACTCTGTATAGGCCGCATTAGTCAATTCCCTTGTCTATTGGGGAATTCTTGAGTCATGCCTTTTCTTATTGTGAATCAGACAGATATTTAATCACACCCCAAGGAATGGGGTGATTGGGTATCTGTGGAGACACACTAGGCTGAGTTGTAGTATCTGTGCTTTATTTTGCCAAGGCCTACAATGTTGTATAAGCCGACAAGCTGTATTCTTGGGCTGTGTATTAATGACATTATTGTTAGTATGTAAAGATTGATTAACGATGTGTGCTGTGCCAAGACCTGACCAAGGTGTATGCTTTGTTGCCTAGAAAATGAATAGATCCTTGCTGTTAGTTACAGAGACAGCGGGTGAGCTAGAAAAACTGGTCATCAGTCACCACATAATAAAAGGAAAACCAACAAAGAGAAAAACCATGAAGAAAACAATGCATGACACAGTTAATAAAAAAGTTGTCATCTAAATGAAACAAACCTCTTCCATTGTTATATTGCTAATATGAAGAATTTTCCGGAGCTTTGAAAGGGCCATGTTGTGTACCGGGTCTTCCGTCTCTAGGATGCCGCGATCTGTTCTCTGTACATTAACTGAACGNACCATTTTTGTGGCCGCCTCGGGCCCTGCTTGAAATTCTATTTGTATTTTCTCGACGGAGGCATCTGTGTGTGCTAAAGAGAGAAAAAATAAGAATGCTTACTGGTTTAATTATTGAAGAGCCTGAAATTCAATACACCTTTGTACAAGTCAGTTGCGCATAAAAGCAAATCTCTTCAAAATGAGGCATTTTGGTTCTAAGTGACTGCAACTCATTCCGTGCTGTCTTCTGGCTCACTTTATACTTTCAATTATTACTTTGCAACTCATTGCTTTGGAATGAATTGGGGTTTATTAATTAACGGAATTTATTGCCAATTGTGCTAGAGAATGCAAAGCAGTGGATGGAATCAAGACTCGCGTGAAATGTTTATTTTTTTTAATTACAAAGGGACCGATCCAGACCACTCCCCCAGTGAGTACAGATATACACCAACTCATTCAGTACTGTCTTACTCACTTTATACTTTTAATTATTACCCTACTTATCAGGAGATTGGAGTAGTAAGAGGACGATCATTGGCGGGCCTCGAAGATAGCCGACTCTGTTATGAAGTAGGCAACACCAATTTATGTGCATTGTAGGGTTTTAGGCAGCTCCCTATCTGGCCTAAGCCTAGAGCCCACCGTGTGTACTCATACTGCCCATTCCTGTCATGGATTTTAATAATAGTCTGGATCTAGCCCTGTTTGATGTCCCCAGCATTATGTTAGGAGACAGAATATTGTATAGTATATGGTTAGCATATGAAACAGAAAACAACCAAAAAACAATCCCACCACACATACAAATATAAAAGTTGAATGGGATTGTGTGTGTCCAGTGAATTGGAGATATTCAATACCCTGTTCACACTGTACCAAAAACCATGTTTATTTCTGGGTCATGTTTGGACAAAGCACAGTACGGTCCATCAAAATTATTTTAACCTGGGATTTTTCAATATTCAGTTCCACTCAATTGCCCTGGGATAACCAGATAGCCTCTGTGGCTCAAATATCACATTCCAACGGGGCCGAGAGGGGTATATGAGAGTTAAATATGAGATCTGTGGTTAAGGAGGTGTGCCTTTCTTGGGGAACAGTCGTATTGACAGGAAGTGTCCCAAACACCTTATGTCAACCCCAGGTTCAGAACCTCGTGTGTAAGTTTCTATATTTCTCCTCTTATTTTTATAAGAAGTTTTTTCGCACTTTTCGTCTTTATATAATATTTTTTTGTATTAAGCTCTGTGATTATTTTTCATATTAATTACCAATTAATAAGTTCCTTTCTCTGTGTACTTACGTATTCATGTGCCGCATAGTTTGGTTTATAAACGCTACATATTTTAAAAGAAGAGGGTTTATGATAATCCTACACCTGGGTGCTGTGGTTTAAAATGGGGAAAATAAAAAGGTGAAAATAAAAGATTGATTCTTACTGTATGAAAATCCCTGGTTCGTGAAGCAGCAAGTACCAGGTTACTGCTAGGTTGGCAATGTTCACACGGTATTAAGGTGTTTAGTAAATACACATTTTAAGTTATTACCTGGTTTGAATNTAAGCTTAAAAGAATGGTCTCCAATGACACGGTAGAGTGGACAGTTTCTGGCAAAGGCAGCCGTGGCACATCTGGTTTCCAAACACACCTGGAAGCCAAAGCTATTGGGTTTACTACACGCGGAGAATTCAGATGGTGGTCGTCTATGGGCACCTTCCAACCAAGAGTTGCGCTCTGCATTCAGGAGTTTCGTTGAAAACTTTCCCTGTAAAGTAATGGAATAAAGATGCCATTATTTGAAGGTATCTATACATCACTTAATATGTTTTGAATGAAATACTGTACGTTTAAAAGAAATACTTCTTAAAATACGCCCAGGGTTCCCCGCTGATACTTTGTGTTTTTGTGTTCATGAACTATGAGTTTTTGCTAAGTGCTTTTCAGACTCTAGTTCCTCACAAGTCTATTATTATCCTCCGGAGAAAACGGATNGTTTTTCTTCATGGAGATTGATTGAAAGAATGTTCTAAAAACTTTGAAGCAAATCTTTGTTAGAGCTACATGCNGTCCACACCAGTATTAAATCACCACCTACTGCTCTGCGAGTGTTCAAAGCCTGGAATAAATTCCCCCAAACATGTTCCCAAAACCTCAAATCATTCTCTGTGATATGAAAAGCTGATATTGCTTTAAAATACATTAATTAAACAAGACATTCTACCCATCTTGCCTCTTGTAGAAACGTGCAATACTAGTTAACAAAATATTTCCTAGTTGAGTTTTACATTAATTGGTTGAATCGAATACGGAAACCCATACCTCCAACCTTTCTATCTAATATCTATCTATCTATCTATCTATCTATCTATCTATCTATCTATCTATCTAATATCTATCTATCTATCTATCTATCTATCTAATATCTATCTGTCTATCTAATATCTATCTAATATCTATCTATCTATCTATCTAATATCTATCTATCTATCTCATATCTATCTATCTATCTATCTCATATCTATCTGTCTATCTAATATCTATCTAATATCTATCTATCTATCTATCTAATATCTATCTATCTATCTATCTATCTATCTATCTATCTATCTATCTAATATCTATCTATCTATCTAATATCTATCTATCTATCTATCTCATATCTATCTGTCTATCTATCTAATATCTATCTATCTATCTATCTATCTATCTATCTATCTATCTATCTATCTATCTATCTCATATCTATCTATCTCATATCTATCTANTTGTAGAAACGTGCAATACTAGTTAACAAAATATTTCCTAGTTGAGTTTTACATTAATTGGTTGAATCGAATACGGAAACCCATACCTCCAACCTTTCTATCTAATATCTATCTATCTATCTATCTATCTATCTATCTATCTATCTATCTATCTAATATCTATCTATCTATCTATCTATCTATCTAATATCTATCTGTCTATCTAATATCTATCTAATATCTATCTATCTATCTATCTAATATCTATCTATCTATCTCATATCTATCTATCTATCTATCTCATATCTATCTGTCTATCTAATATCTATCTAATATCTATCTATCTATCTATCTAATATCTATCTATCTATCTATCTATCTATCTATCTATCTATCTATCTAATATCTATCTATCTATCTAATATCTATCTATCTATCTATCTCATATCTATCTGTCTATCTATCTAATATCTATCTATCTATCTATCTATCTATCTATCTATCTATCTATCTATCTATCTATCTCATATCTATCTATCTCATATCTATCTAATATCTATTTATCTATCTAATATCTATCTATCTAATTTCTATCTATCTATCTATCTAATATCTATCTATATAATATCTATCTATCTATCTATCTATCTATCTATCTATCTATATATATAATATCTATCTATCATTGTTTACCTGGTCCAGGTGTGTATTGTGAATATGAATAACTGCAGGAGAGCTGGGGAATCAGGACTCTATATTATTTTATGAGATCCCCTGAAGAGTATATTTTTGGGCTGATAGTGAATTCTCTTTACCTGTGTGCTCTGTGTGTCCTCTGCAGACGTGTCTCCTGGATTAAAGGTCTGACTCAAAACATTTGGTTCTGTTCCAGCTGCTACAACGGGAGTCATTCGAGCTGCAGATGAATCCTCCACATTTCTTGTTACTGCAAATGCCTTTGACCTGAACAGAAAACTCTGCGTCGCTTATCTTAAAGAATTATTTGGAAGTGTCAAAAGAGGAAAGAAATCGCTGCACTGCCACCATTTGTAATATGTTTTCCAAAGTTGCCTGTACTTTTGTTTGTGGTNTTATTAATAATACAAATCTGGATTGTATTATCATTGAAATATTTATATGTCACAGACTAAAATGCCCAATCAGGAACAAACTTTCAAAAAGTTATGGGGGAACTCAGGTTGTAGGTTTGGGGGAAATGTACAGACAAAATGACTTCACTGAAAGGGTAGTTGATAAGTGGAATGGCTAGATTTACTAAACTTTGGGAAAGGAAAAGTAGAGATGTTGCCCATAGCAACCACAATACTATATCAATTCTCAGTTTCCTATTACGTACTTGAGAGTTTCAGCTATATTATGTCATATTGATAGTGGCCAGAGCCACGCCTAGATCACAGGCGATCACAGCCCCACACATGACNCCAGGACGTTGTGACGTTGTGACAACGTTACTGCAAGAGGCTGTCGGGCCTATTGAAACTCAGTTAGACTGGGTGTCGGGCCACTGCCAGGGGGTGGGCGGGGGAACAGCCGGGCCCAGGTGTCCCCCCCAGATGGTGGCCCTGATAGTGGCACCAAGGGCAGTGATAAGCAGGGCAGCCATCAGACAAAGGGGGGGGGGAGGTGGCAGAGACTTCCCAACATTGTATGGGAATATGGGAATACCATGTATATCAATAAATAATAAATAAAAAGAAGCATGGTAAATACCATTCACCTATGTAAAATATATATTGTCCACATTTACTGTACAATGTTAGATACCTTATAGACAGAACTTCGCTGTCCAGCTGATTCGGAACATAGTCCATTTTGAAATGTTTCTTTGCGATGTTCACACGTGCTTCCATATCAACAGGTACAATCATATTGATCTGTGTTCGCAATTCCATTCCAGCCTGCACAAGGTCTGTATTCACTCCAATCATAAATACGATGTCCTTATTAATGCTGTGTTCCAGGACAAAGCAGAAGACGTGAGAAAAATAAGAATAAAAGCTATCGGGTAAGATAAGCCAACACACAGCGCACACCATGTCAATGCACNCCAAACATCAACCGGTAGCAGTTACAAATGCAATATTATATATTATCAATATTAATGAACAAGTAAATTCAGTTAATATGTCTCTATACTTTCAAACAGATGACATAAACTGGTTTTGTTTAAATGTAACTGGTTTGACATTACTTTATTATACACTACATTACATTAGGCCAATATAGTCACCTTAAAGAGAGCTTGGATTTCAGATCTACGTCAGATTGCAGTAATTGCTGTATCCTTACATCCTCTCTTGGCTCAGGGGTGATGCGGGTTTGAGCTGTTCAGTAAATGAATATTACGTTTGAACACATTTGTTCATATTCTATAATTCATCTTATTATTCTAATTATTCTCTTCTTTTCTTAGTCCATATCTCTTCAAACCATTTTATATATATATATATATATATATATATATATATTTATATATATATATTGCCAAATGTATCATGTTTCCCACTCTCTGGATTCCAATTAGCAACATGTTGTATATATTCCTATATAATTAAGCCTTAAGGCCATATTTTTGCTGGATGGCTAAGTGATAGCACTGATGTCTCACAACACTAAGGTTGTAAGTTCGATTCCCCGGACATGACCATATCTATGTGTATGTTCTCCTCATTTCTGTGTGGGTTTATATATTCCTATATAATTAAGCCTTAAAGCCATATCTTAGCTTTATAGCTCAGTGGTAGCACTGATGTCTCACAGCACTAAGATTGT
>JABWIB010006298.1:0-27759 GCA_016617825.1 Platyplectrum ornatum
TATATATATATATATATATATATATATATATATACAAAAATAGCAGAGTGAGCTCAAAACCTCAAGTCAGTCCCAGAGTTTTTCAGTCTTAGTATAAATGTCCTCCTTGTAAGCAGCTTCTAAGCACTAGATCCTATGGACCGCGTCTTCCCCTTGCACTCAGTCTTGTCAGCTGGGAGACATAAATCTAATTTGGAAGCAAAAATAAACAGGGGGGCGCCTCGTAGTGCAGGGTCCCCCTGACGAAGTGCGGAAGTGACGAAACGCGTAGGGGCGGCACTGTTTGAACAGTCTGAAAGCCAAGCTGCTACCGACACCACGCTACACATCTCTACCTCGGAGTGGATTCGTAGTGGACCAGTGGGCGAATGTGGCTGAGTACAGCGTTTTATTTCATCTAATATTGACAAGCAATGTGGCAAGAGAATTTTATGGTATTAGGCTTATAAATGCTTTTATGAATTGTCCGATTAAAAAGTAATCTGCACTACGAGGCGCCCCCCTGTTTATTTTTGCTTCCATATATATATATATATATATATATATATATATATATATATATATATATATATGTAATCATTGAGAGTTTTTAACTTTTATTAAAAGTTTAATTTTGCCATATCGTAACAGCAAAAGAAGTGGCTCTTTTCCCACTTCCCTGGACGACAAAAGACTATCTTAGGCTGTGGATGGGCTGTGCTTGACATCACCAAGTCCCCCCAACCATAGTGTTAGTCATGAGAGTGAAAAGCTAAATCCAGCCCAGTGAGTCCTGATAGATTTAGTTCTATAGATATATGTATTGTTGTTAAGATTTTGACATAACAGAATCTGGACAAGTTAATGCCAAGTGAGTGGTATCAAGAGTGTATCATTTCAGACAAATTTCTGGCAGTGAGGTGCTGGGATTTGTAGTGCGCCAGGTTCTCCCGACAATTTATGTACTGGTTATGTGTATATGAAATGGTATGAAATGGTATGTAATGTATGTATTGGAATGTATGTGTGTATATGTGACATGCTGTAAAAGTGTAAGTACTGGTGTGACACCCCAAGAGGTGAGGTGGTAGATGGTGTGTCATGCATGGTAGTGTTTAGGACAAACAACCCAGGGAGACATATAGGGCTGACACCAAGCTTAAGCTCAACCCCTACCTATAACAACGTAAGCTAATAAAGGAGGTGAGGGTGAGGAAACCCACTAAAGGATAGTAAACTAAATTATTCTCTCAATTTTCCCAAGGAATACACAAAAGTTAGAAAAAATGTACTCTTTATTTAAACAAGGGCCTCAATAGGAACAACCGCTCTCTGACTTGAAAAAGTAAAAATATCAAATAAACAAAGAAATAAAATGGAACATTTTTACATTTCCAATTCAACATAACCAGCATAAAATATAATTATAGGCAATGATCTTCACATTAAACTCTAAATATTGGAACATTCACAGCAATTTTAAGGGAGTGGAGGCCTTGGTGGTGGATTTTTGAAAAGTCTAAATTCGTCACACATAGGACGACCCCTGCCTCGCCACGGGATAAAGGAAGGTCAAATCTGGGTATCTTCAAAAGGCTGTTGAACATCCATGATGACCCCGGGAGATGGTTCCCCCTCGGGATATGGAATTCCAGGCTTTGGAACTCACTTGACCGGAATGCTACAGGTTTTCCACCCAATATAATAATCTTGCGACCCTCGTATTACCAGCCTTATCTTGGAAATATCCCTAATGCCAGAATACTTCGTCCCTTCCATCAGATCATCATCGCTACTGCTGTCATCAGCATCCCCGGCTGCACGTCACTACAAGTAAGCGACTACGGCTCATCCCACACCTCCAACCCTCGGTTCACGGGAACACTCAAAGTGGTATGGACAAACCCACTGCTCCTCGGTCTTGTCTACCCCGGTCTCATCCCAGAGGTCTTCTGCCCAGTTTTCGGTTGGGAAATACACCCAAGATGGCACTCATGGAGCATCTTCTGAACTGTCCAGGTCAGGAAAATTGACTTCCTCCGTTTGATGTGCTAGGTTCAGCAGCCACTTTTCTTTGTGCCTAGCAGTACAAGCTTTCCTCTTCCTTTGATTGGTTCTATATCGGCGTGGTTTGAGATAAATCATCCCGGGCCATTCCCTGTTTTCAGCAGGATCCCCCGTCCACTCGCAGGGAGATGAATCTTCCCTTCTAGGGCTCTCAGCAAGCAACTTGGTTATTGCGTCCTGCACCTCCGCACATTCAGACAGTTGCTTCGCCACTGATCTTTGATCACCTTCATTTGCCCAGTTGTAAGGGGGTTTTGCCTACTTTCATCTGGATTTTTGCTTTCTCTGAAGTTTGAATCACTAGTTGCTCTCACTCAGACTAAATGATAACACACACTACTCCCTTCCCGCTCAACACTGTTCTTCTTATAAGTTTTCTCTCAGTAGTAGTGTATAAGAGGTTAGATATGACCAAATTCTACCACTACCAAATTGATCCTTAATTGCATTTCTTGAAAACAATGATTCCACAGCTGAATGCAGTGTTTAGGGTTAGGGTAGCCTGAGACTTTTCAGACACGGAAGTATCATAGGCAGGGGCCAGAACAATGGGACAAGATACAGATACTTTAGGCACTAATGACTAACTGAAGAGTGGCCAAAATCATGTTGAATTTCCAGGGAGATAAATTTCATTATTTGCAAACAGCATTAGAGCTAAGAGGTGATGTTTCTTAACCCAAATCTAAAAAGAGCCATGCCAGAAACCACATTCTTAAGGAAGAGGTGCCCATCTGCAGACAGCTGTTTCGGGGGGCTTGCCCCTCATCAGTGCAGAGGAGGCTGTCTTGTTAAGAGACCGTTAATGTAGCTTTGGGGGGGCGAAAGATACGCTGATACACTGACCTTTTACAGTGTATGGAGCCTTAGGCCATGTGCCATTACATTTTAAACATGCTCTAGGGAAATTAGATATATCTCCAGCACCAGCTATTGGAGGTAACATTCTACAAGTCACAGCCGACCCATAAATGGCCTTTAAAACATGATAAGAGCCAAGCCAGAAACCACTTCCTTAAAGAAGAGATACGCATATGCAGACAGCTGTTTCGGGGTGCTCTCCACCACATCAGTGCAGAACAGGGGTCTGGCAGGTTTGGTGAGCGGCCATTAATGTAGCTGTGGGACAGGCATTCTCCTTAAGGAGAGCATTTTTTTTTACATAGGTGGCGCTGGAGATATAGCTCATTTCCCTATGTCTGTCCCCCAGAGCTGGATTGTGGCATTAACTGCATCAGTATTCCCTCCCAATGAGGACATGGATGATCAAGGTGGTATTGATAAAGAATATAGCTGGAGGTTTCTAGCTATGAATGTAACATCTGTTATGGCATATGGCACATATTTCTTGGCAAATGTTGTCTGAGTTGTGGGAAAAAATGCACAATTCAGTGCCATCTGTAACTTTTATTTGTATGTGTATTCAGAATATCTATGTAAAGACATTTGTATCTATGGGCCAGATTCAGCTTTTCACTCTCATGACTTCTCTCATGGGCAAAACCATGTTGCAGGGGAGGTAAATTTAATTAGTTGCAATCAGCATAACAGGTGACAGCTGATGTTTCCAGCCCAAGTCTAATAACAGTGTAACAGTAACGCTGGTCAGTATCTGTGTGCACATTGCAAAAATAAAGTATTCTCCCTGCATGCACACACTGACATTCATTTTACCTCCCCTGCAATTCAACATGGTTTTACCCATGAGAGTGTAAGTCATGAGTGTAAGTCATGAGAGTGAAAAGCTGAATCCAGTCCTATGTGTGTAATCCACAGGCAGCCCTAAGCATAGGCCTATGGCCCCGCAAGGTCAGGGGTCCTTGTCATCGCCGCCGCCACTGCCAGGGGAAAATTGGCCTGCCGGGGAAGCATCGACATAGCTCCCCGGCAGCCACAGTTGTGTTCCTAGAAAGACGCCAGCGCGACCTTAGGCACGGCGTTAATAGCACAAGTGTGCCATGGAGAAGCCAGCGGCGCGCAGTGCAGACTGCCAGATGAAGGCTTTTTAAAGGTAATAAAAGTTTTTTTGGGGGCAGTGCTGTTATTACTGTACTTTAATATCTTCTCCATAACCATCCATACTCCTTCCACTACAAGGAGAGGATGGGGAACAAATAAAGGGAGCAATAAATACAAAAAACTAGATAGTGAAGTGTCAAGTTAATTATTAAACCATATTATTTGGGTTGATGTAACTATACCCACACACATACTAATATACGAGACACAAGGAGACACAGTTTGCACTGGGAGCCATCTGGTGTGGAAACAGCATTGGATTTTTCCCCACCTCTCTGCAAACATTGTCCTCTGGAGCCCCCCAAAAACCTTCAATATTTTAAAATGGAAGAATTGTCTTGATACAGACATTTTGAATATATATTATATTCCTTCAAGGTCATGGCAGCATCCTTACTGCAGAGAGAGTCTGGTGGAGGCAAAAATTTAGCTGATTAGATATAGAGGGCAGAAGGTTGGACACACATGGATAGAACAAATGGCTGGACACACATACACACACACACACACATATATATACAGTGGTTGAAGTGGAATTTAGAAGATTTATATTTATGGGCAGAAGACTGCACAAACAAAATGAGGGGCAAAGATTGTCACAAAGGAAAGAGGAAGAAGCATAGCTGGGCACACATATATATGGGTCAGAAGGCTGTCTAAACACATAAGTAAGGGCAAGAAAGGATGACTGGACACACACAAGGAGGAAGAAATTGTATTGCTTTAGATACAAATTTTAAAAGGCAAAAGTGTTGAAGTGCTCAAATTATTATTTATATGTTGTAATGAATAATTGCTAAAAACTACTGTTTTGATGTCCCTGGCTGTAAAAGATATAGAAAGGGTGATGTGTAATGGTGGGGCTGTAATGGTCTAATGCTTGGGATCAACTCCAATATTCATGGATCAACTCCATGTGTATTGGAGTTGATCTGGTGAGGGAGATAATAAAGGCTACCTTCAATTGTGATTATCTATTTAGATAACAGTGCAGTAAGTATAAATGTGAGGCATATTAATATTAATATTAAAGCCTAACAATTAATATTCATTAAGTGAAAAAAGCATTACCATTCAGCCAACAATTTTCAGGGAACATGCCCACCCCACTCTGTATGATCAACCCTGGGACACTACATGGGGATGGGTTGGGGGCACTCTATCAGTCATCTGCTTTGGGAGACATCAATCCATGGTACATCTCAGATTATTATAACACTAGATTCAACATCAATTATATAAAGCCCTACAGCCCAGAACCAGACTTGAAAATAAGAGGAAAGTTATACCTAGGACAAACCATAATAAATAGCACGAACTTAAATTACATCTGTTGAAAGCAGTATAAGAGGGAGATTAGTGAGAGATTATGTTTTCTAGAAAACATTTAAATAACACTGTAATAGTAACATTGGTCAGTATCTGTGTGCAATAAGCAAAAGCAAAGTATTCTCCCTGCATACAAAGAAAATACATTCCCTGAATTCAGCATGGTTTTTCACAGGTGTAACTTTCCTCTCTATTTTCTGGATCCGGTCCTATAAGATAATAAAAAATACAGAGAAACAGATTTACAAGGATCAATTTTAATGTCACAATTGTAATCATGTTTAGCAGTTGAAATATTTTCACAGCTTTATAGAATAATCTGAACTAAGTCTTGCTCACATGTTTAATCAGGGCTCGAAGTGGGGGTGTATACAGGGGTATGGCATACCGGCACTTCTCCCACTGATGTAATTGAAAAACTTAAAATCTCATTGACTTCTATTATATTCTATGTTTCCATACCGTCACTTCTACATGTCCATACCCCCACTTTTAAATTTCCACTTCGACCACTGTGTTTAATCAAGTGACTCAATAACAGAGAAGCAAATGAAAAACATTATGGAGTTTCATTTTACTAATTGCTATTGGCTGTATTTGTTTAGTGTTTAGGTCAGAAGTGCAACTTACACATCAGGATATGGCATGAATTTGGAAGTAAGTGGTTCTCCTGCGTAATTTAAATCCATGGCAGAGAAGAGCACAAAACAGGACATGCCTAAAATAAATGTATGAAGATTAATTATTGTTGCATAGTCATGTGACAGGCAAGATAAGGTGTTACCCAGTAAATGGTATCTAATTTACCACTGAGCTCAGCGCCACGCGGGACAAAAATAAACCTGAGATAAAACACCAGCAATATCTGCCTGGGACTCATTAATAAGCTGTTGTAGAAATCCATAACTAATTAGCTCTCATTTAATTAGAGTTAAGGAACAAAACAGGCAGTCTGACAAGTTCACATTCTCATGTAATGGGGTTGTTTGTACAACGCAGAAGCTGACTTTTGTAAAGAGGTCTTGGAAGTTTATATAATAGAAAACCCTCCTTGAATAATGTGTTGGCTCTTTAATAGCCAGTACAATAGTAATGAGGCAAAATGAGTAAAGCCATAGTACAAATTCGAATAATTCCTAGTTAAAATAAAACTCTACTGCAAGCTCTAAAACCAATGGATGTGATATATTTGGATATGTATTAGACTTCAAAGATTTTATAAGCCTAACATACTATCAAGGTCATGGTACACGGTACCCTAATGCTGGTTATAATCTTGTTCCTTGGACAATGCAAGTCGTGGTTTCTGTATACAGAATGTAAATGGTAGACAGTGGAGTAGACAAAGAGGTGTAGACAGAATGTGAAGACAGCATAGTGAAGAGATTCAGTTAAGTTGACAAAGGCACAGTTATTTTTATGACTGGTACTTTCCAGACACACATGGGTGCTGCCATCGGAATGTCCCAATCCTCCTGTTGTAAGTTCTTGAAGGAGAAATGCAGGCATTCCTGCGGCGCAAGCACCAATTTATACAAAATCCCATGGATGAGGAAGAACTTATGTCACCTTTTATCCGATTGCAAGCTTTCCAAATGTTAGTAGTGGATGGAACCCACATTCCAAATGTTGTTGGCGGGAGCAGCAGGGAAACATATGTGAATTGCAAGCAGTTCACATTAATCAATGCTATGGACACTTGAATGTCCTCTGGGAGTAAGTAAGTTATGTGTGTGTTGATATAAACGTATTACTGTCCATAAAAACATGTTACAGTCTGCGTCTTAATCATGACCTTGTTTTTTTTTTTTACATTTTTTAACCTCTATTCCAATATGGCTTCAGGAGGGTGCATTTCCTCTTCAGAAATTCCTTCTCACACATATTTCCCAACCAGAAATGGAGTCTCAACTTGCATACAATGCGCATATATCTCTACCAGGTTGTATGTTGAAAGCTGTATTGGAATGTTGAAGAGGAGGTTTTGTTGCCTACGATGATCTGGAGAAGACCTTAAGTATGTGCCGGAAGTAGTGTGTGGATTGATTGAGTGTCATCTTCCACAATACTGTCATCTGTCATAGAGTGGTTTTGCATGAGTAGGATATGGGTGATGTAACTTTTGACCAGCCTGGAGAGGGAGACTCTTTGCCTGATAGGGATGTAAATGGTTTCCAAGAGGATGATGTGAGACATTTTTACATGTACGTATTGCATTGTTATATGACACGTCTATTTTTAATAAAAAAAAACACACACCTCACTTACATACATTTGTACTCTTACAAGAATATATAGAGTTCTATTTGCCCCATAAAATCATCAACCCTTGAAGGAATATTTTTGATTGTTGGCGGAGTATGAAGTGAAGATGGTGACATCTTCAGAAGTTCTTCCTCTTCCTGACAATTTTGAGACGTGCGAGGACTTCAACTTCATAAAACATAATTTATTAAGGTAAAGTTGTTCACTACGATGGTGTTTACAATTTTAAAATTAACTTTTAAAGGGTTCTAATATTGAAGTATTTGGTGTGACATAGTTGACATTAAAATGTCATAAAAATTTGGCACAACATTTCAAGCTAAATACGGTTAGGTGACACCTGATTGGTTTCCAGCAACAATAGCAGCAGTTTGGGAGCAGTTAGGGATGTTTTAATTGCCCAAAACCAAGATGGCTGCTGCAGCACTTCTTGTTTCAAAACTGACCTTTGCTGCTTACAGAGGGACTAGAGGCTCTACCAGTCACCCTTGCCAGCCGCCAACAACTCAAATCCCCAAAGGCACCCCGCCAAAGTGCCCGAGCAGGTAAATCTAAACACTGGAGTACTCCAGCAGACCGGATCGTGACAGTAGACATGCGGACAGGCTGGTTATAGAGGTTATGGTGCAACTAATTAATAAGGAGCTGGGGAAGGTGGCACAATATTGTAGAAATGCAGGGCTTTTAGCCACATAAGCACCAAACTTTGGCACAAATTTAGTCAGGAAGGATTCATCTGCAGGTGCGGCATCGGTGGTCTGACTTGAAGCAGCTCAAACCACTTCCTCTGGCGCAGATACGCAGGGAGCAACGCCAAATAACAGTAAGCGTCACATTTCATTTTATTTTTTTAGTATAACTTTTATTAATTTTTTTACATTTGTGATTAGGAGTAATTGCAACATATGTGTAAGTGTGGGCCTGTCCCAAACAAAACCGTCACAAGCAATGAAAGGTCATTTAAAGTGTTATTCATGTTTAGTACAGTATATGAAGGGTGATGCAAATGCAACTATGGTTGTAATTAATTTTATTAACTTGTGTAACTGTAAAGAAAATTGGATAAACTTTGTACAAACCAAAATAATAATACATGTTGTAATGTAATTTTACATTTTATTCACTAAATAGAAGCAATAGAACATCACGGATGATGTCTTCAGCAGACAAGAATGCTGCAGGAAGAGCAGGATGAGGAGGACACCCCGAAGGATCCAGAGGTGGAGGAGTAGGATAACCCAGAGGAGAAAGAGGAGAGCACAGAGGAGTATAAGGAGGAGGAGGCAGCGGGGGGGAGGCTGAGAGCAGAGATGAGGAGGAGAGGCTGGAGAAAGAGGGGCAGGTGGAGACAGCGTGCATGGTGGAGAATGATAGTCCGGATGAATAGGAGGAGGAGAGGACGGTGGAGGAGATGGTTCAGATGAGTCTGGTGAGGAGGCCACAATGGCTACTCCATGTATCAAAATTAAATGTTGAGAGCCCGGATGAGAGGAGGAGGAGGAGGAAAAGTGGCTGGAGAACGAGGAGCCGGCCGGAGACAGCGAGCATGATGGAGGATGAGTAGGAGGAGGAGAGGACGGTGGAGGAGGAGGCAGATAATGCAAATGATTTTCGCCTGCGGAGCGGAGTGGAGATGTAAGATGCTGAGGAGGAGTCTGATCTGGAGGCCACAATGGCTACTTCAAGTATCAAAGTTAAATGCTTGTGTGATTTTTTTACAATGTGAATGTTGACCTTCTATTATATGTGTAGCTGTAGTTTACTGTGATAATGTTGTTTCTTGTACCACAAGACACTCTACGAATGCCCGAGGAGCGGTGTAGGAAGCAAATTGGCTATCTGACAAGGGGAAATATACAGTGTCATGGACCTGGAAAGGGAATTGTATAGTTTGGCAACTTTTAATTCTTTCGCATACATTTTTTTGAATTCTTTTGCATTTTTCATATACTATGTGATTGTTATGTTAATTTTTTTTCTAATAAATATTTTTGTGGTTTAAAATGGCATTATTTTGAATACATGATTATAACAGGTATAACAGAGAATAATACGGAAACATTTTTGTAAAAAACTAAAAATATATTTAAAAAAATAATAGGTATAAAGAGGACACAAACATGTTGGTGAAAACAAAAACGCAACTCTGGATTTGGCACACAGCACATCTGTGCTACACCTGCCCTTTTTATGGGCTAAAACTCTGGATCAGCCCCCAAATGTAGTAATTTAACACCCTCCAATTAATCAAGTAATTAATTAATTATTAAAATTATTTATTTATTTATTTGTTGACAGGTAAAATATCAATGCACAGCTGAAACATTTCCAATAATAACAACAAAATAATCATTTGTGGTCTGATATTTAGAAACTCCTAACACTAAAAAAGATGAGGCACATCTAACAGAGATGCATATAGTGTTTTAAATATTTAGTATCTCCCTTACTCAGTTTTGAAATTAATGAAAACATTTTGCATAAACCAACATATTATGATCAGTGTAATATAACTCCTAATGCAAAACGAATTAGCATAGCCAACGTATAAATATACAATATTTATTTTATTTAACATTCTCAATGAGAGTTAACCTTTCATATGTGCAAACATATAGAGAATAAAACAATTAAAATTATTCATATAGAAATCAACATAATATAACTCCTACTACAAAAAAGGGCTAGGGAATAGAGCTGTTACATAGGTATACGTAGATATTTAGATGTTTAATATCCACAATGGGCATTCAGACTTCACGCAGGCCCCTTAAAGCCACGTCCAATGTTAACTGTCCCCTAAATTTTTGAAACTTTAAAATTTTCTTAAAATTGTTTCAAATTGCATCCTACCATCCTAAGAAAGTAAAAAGAAGTTTAAAAAAATATGGCAACAGAAAGTAGACTTATGGTAATTACTAGTTATTAACTATTTCATGTGGTATGACTATCTGTGTTACAAGCAGAAATTGTAACATTTTAAAAATGGTGAAATTTGTGCATTTGTCACGAATAAATACAGACTGTATCAACCAAAATTTACCACTAAATTAAAGTACAATGTGTCACGAAAAAACACATAAAGTGGTAATGTCAGATTTGGTAAATAGGTCTTGGTCTTCTGGGACCATAAACAATTTAAATTAATATTTAATTGTTATTCATTCTATAAGTCCAGCTCTTATATTTTTGCAGCTTGCATGTGTGTCAGGTATTTTGGCAGATGTGGCCATGCACAAGTGTTTAATGTCAACCTGGATGTGCTGCAATGTGTAGTACACCATAAGAAGGGTGTATATGATTTTTATAAAATGTATTAGAATAAATTCATATTTTGTTTTAAAAACTATAGCAATGAAAATAGGGGATTTTGGGCTCAACATCACAGTGATGTTTACAACATCACAACAATGTTGAGCAATTGAATTTATTTTTATCACACCTACTGTATAATAGGTTTAATAGGGGTATTTGACTTGGCAAATAGTATGGTTTAATAGCATATTGTGTAGCCATTCAAAAGCGACTACTATCTATTAATTCTCTGGATCTTTCTGCTGCTTTTGATATTGTTCACCACTCACTACAAGTTACTAGGTATTCAGGACACAGCATTTTTCTGGTTTACATCCTATCTTTCTAATTACTCTTACAGTGTTCGCTTCTCTGGATTCATCTACCCTGTTCTTCCTCTGTCTGTTGGAGTACCACAAGGCTTAGTTTAATGTCCATTACTCTTCTTTATCTATACCATTTCCCTTGGACAACTAATAAAGCCAGGATTTCAGTACCATCTCTATGCCGATGATACACAAATATACCACTCCTGATCTCTCACCAACTATGATGGCCTGTGTAACTCAATGTCTTTCAGCTTGAATATCTTCCCACCAACTCATACTTAAGCTGGCCATACACTAGAAAGATAATCTTTCCAATCAACAGATAAATGACCCTCACAGCAGAAATCTGTTAGATGTGCACTCATTAAATGCATGTTTTGTGAGTACACATGTAACAGATTTCTGCTGTGAGGGTCATTTATCTGTTGATTGGAAAGATTATCTTTCTAGTGTATGGCCAGCTTTAATCTTTAAAATATAGAACTAATAATTTTACTTGCCAACAAAACTGTCCACCTGGCCTTCTGTTAACAATGCTGAAGTAATCCCTACTTGCTCAGAAGATCACGTGTTCAGTAGTTTCGTTGATCAGAAATATTAGGAGCTCCTAACAATTAAATCAAACAACCGCAGTACACACAGAACAGATATCTGTTGAAAGGGTTATTTATCTCTTGATTGAAACGATAATCTTTCTAATATGTACCCAACATTCCCTCTGATTCTAAACTGTCTTTTCTCCCCACATACAATCAATTTCTAACTTCTGTTATATAAATTTAAAAATCATGTCCAGAATATGCAAATAACTCACACAAGACAACAAAAACTCTCATTCATGCTTTAATCATATCCCATTTTGATTATTGCAATGTTCTCCTAATTGGGTTATATAAAATAACTCAGCTACTGTCTATATTACATGCAGCATCTAGACCGATCTTCTTTGCAAAACGCTCTTCTAGTGCTGATCCACTCTGCCAGCCTCTATATGATTGTCTGTCCTTTACAGACTTTAATAAATCATTTTTCTAACCTACAAACTCAACTCAAGATATATTCTAGCTCTCATATCTTCACAGGATGTACAACTCTCTTCATAACAAATGCTCTGATTCCTGGTTACAGGACTTCTCTGGAATAACCTTCTTCACCTGTTAATACTACCCTCTACTCTCCCAACGCTCTCTTAAAACTTCTCTGTTCAGACAAGCTTACCAAGATCCTCACCCTACTTAACATTTCTACCTACTTATAAATCTTCCTCTCATATTACATCTCCATTTCAAACTCTGTTCCAGGGTCCCGGAGATTACGGCCAAACACATCTGGGAGAATTTGGCCTCTAAAAGGCTTACAAACAAACATAAGGACTTGGCATGGATGGCCATCAGGGGGGCTTGCCTCTCAGGACATTCATGCACTCCCAGAACCTGTGAAGATATGTTCACTGTCCCTGGTGTACTGTCATCCAGGAAACAGCAATGCATATTTTTTGGGACTTCCCCTATGCACAGGCATTATTGGATGATCTGTAACATGAACTTAAAGATTGTGTGCCTAGGTCTTGCCTTGATTTCCTGGGACACACACAGTTGGGGAAATCCAGGAGACTTTGTGCCTTATGAACTGTTTTAAGGACGCTATTTGGGTCGCCAGGAACCGCCTCATCTTGAGAAGGGAGAAGATGTCCATTTAGGACTGTAGCAGGTGATCCACAGCCTGCTTAGAGAGTACAACATCTGAGACAGTCCTGAGGAAGAGGAAGATGATTGATTTTGTCTCCTTTTCCATCTCCCTTATGTTTCAGTCTGTTTCAATAAAGCTTTGGGCCTGTGAACTACCCTCCCTTACAACCTCCAACCACTACCCCAATCACATTGTTCGTACGTTTTATTGAAATGTTTGTCTCATTAATGTTTTGCATGTGAACTCAACCCCCTTCCCCCTTCAACTACCTCCCCCCTCATAGCCAATGCATTTATTAATATGTTCTGTTTCGTTTCAATGATGAATGGTTAGTGTAGTGCTTGATGCATAGTGTAGGATGTAATGTCTTATATTGCAATTCATGTATTGCACTATATTGTATGTATGATCTATGTTGGCCCAGCATACTTGAATGTTTGAATGCATGTTTTTTTTTTGTATCTTACTAAAGAATAATTTTTCAATCAAAAAGCTGACTGCAGATGGGCACCTCTTCACTAGTGAAGTGGTTTCTGGCTTGGCTTTTGTTCCCAGTCATGTTTTAAAGGCGCTTTATGGGTTGGATGTGACTTGAGGAATGCTGCTTCCAATAGGTGGTGCTGGAGATATCATTCTCTTCCCTAGAGCATATTTAAGCTTTAATGGAGCAAGCATGGCCTATAAGACTCCATACACTGTAATGGTGCTCTTCTTAAGGAGAATGTCTGTCCCCCTAGAGCTACATTGAAGGTCTCTCACCTAGCCAGCCAGATCCCTACTCTGTACTGATAGGCAAACACCCTGAAAGAGCTGTCTGGCCACCTTTTTCTTAAGGAAGTGGTTTGTGGCTTGCTTTTCTTCCCAGTCTTTATGGGTTGAATGTGCCTTGAGGAATGCTACCTCCTAAAGAATGCTGGATATATAGCTATCTTTGCATTGTTTAATAAATAATGCTTACTCACATGTAAAGTATCAATCCCGTTAGAGTGTAAGCTTGTGGACACAGCCATCTTTCACCCATTCTGTCTGTTACCATCAGTCATGTGTTATTGATTGTAAAGAGCTACAAATCTAATAGTGCTATATAAAAACTGGTCAATAAATTAATCAATTAATAAATAATTAGTACTCTGAGCATACATAATACATTTATATCTGGATCAGAGGCACTTGCTGGAACACACCCAGGCAATTTATTTACTATGTACCTCGACTCACGTGTGCCCATGAAAAAGAGAAAAAGAGAATTAACACCTTCTACAACTCTTTGCCAGCAATATCTGGAAGTCTCAAGCTTAGAAATTGCCTGGGGATAGAAAATGTGCTTCTGAAAAATACATGGGATCACTAAATATATAAGTAATATTATACACAGGTTTGCACGGGCTTGATTTGAAAATAAGATTCACTTCCTTCTTGTCCAAACTCTACCTACCACCCTAGGCGCCGGGCCCCATAACAGTGGGTCACCTATATTAGCATTGGTTATATAAGTGTGATCAATGGTTTTGTGATATGGACTCATCATCATAACGGTTTAGCTATATTCAAACTATATTAATTTGAATATTATTGTTGTTTATTGTTACATATGGTCATTATGGTTACATTTGGGTACACCAGCTGGATTTTCCTGTTGACAGCTTCCAGTGTCCAGCATCTGGCTAGGCAGAATCTGTAGGTGTCACAGCTGGGGTGAGTTACCGTATAAACTCGAGTATAAGCCGACCCGCATATAAGCCAAGGCTCCTAATTTCACCAAGAAAAACTGGGATCACTTATTGACTCGAGTATAAGCCGACCCCCCAGTATGTCTGTCTATCACCACCACGAAAGGCTCGTGTCACTCAGGTCACTGATGGATCATTACCCCCATAGAACTTCATTGACTTCATAGTCTCTATGTCCAGCTTCTATAGATCTTCCCCTATGTCTCTATTGTCCCTCTGTTTCCTGCATGTGCAGGGTTAATATAAGGCATAAAAGGCAATGTAAAGCTCCTGTGCCATGCTGTAACCTATACAGCACACTATCATGCCTGTGCCAGCTCAGTGTAGTGTATGAGTGTCATGCTGCATGCCAGTGTCAGTGTCAGCACATACCTACATCATGACACAAAAAAAAATTTTTTTTAGACTCGAGTATAAGCCGAGGGGGGCACTTTAAACATTAAAAAATGTGCTGAACAATTTGGCTTATACTCAAATATATACGGTAATTGAAATTTCCTTGTATTTATGAGTCTCTGGAGTGCTGCCCATGAAGGCTTGGGTTGTATTAGAATCGAACAAATGGTGGGCTTGGCACCTGAGCAATGTATGTAGGCCTACACTTATATATATATATATATATATATATATATATATATATATATATATATATATATATATATATATATATATATATATAAAAATGTGCTTTTATGGTCTATCACCTTATATTTCAAAGTTGCGAGACTGCATTCAAAGAAATGTCTCGCTACAGGCTTTTCAACCTTTTTACCTTCTAATGCCATCCGGATCGAGAAACAATGCAAAGCCATGCATTCGCGCAGTTGTCTCTGCGTCTTCCCTACGTAATAGAGCCCACAGGGGCAACTTATCACGTAAATTACGTAAGTAGAGGTGCAAGTGAGATAATGCTTAATTTTGTATCTTTTGCAGGAATGCGGGTGTACAAAATATGAGCCTGTCTCCAAATACCTACAAGTCATGCAATTAGGGCATCTATAACACCCTGTCTTGGTAGTTGGCGATAAATATTTAGTAACATCATTATGGACAATCAGGTCTCTAAGGTTCCTGCCCCTTTTGTAACTGGGCATCAATCTCATATCAGGTGGCATTTTGAGCTCAGGATCAGTAAGTATAATCGGCCAGAATTTTTTGGCAATGTATTTACGATGTTGGCTCTTATCAGTATAGGTTTGCACCCATGGTATCACATTCTCCAAGGATTTCTTCGGTCTGCTATGTAGTAAAGACTCCCTCGGGATCTGTAGGATCCTGTCACGAGTAGTGCACAATACATCATAGTGGTAACTCCTCTGTACAAACTTGTTGATCATCACTTCCATATCTTCTAATTTTTTTGCTGGATCATTCGTGATCCGATGTATATGCAGAAGCTGTGAATATGGTGATGATTCTCTCCACAGCCTTGAGTCCCGTCTCCTGTGGGACACACGTATATAGACTGGATACGTCAGCTGTTATTAACTTACAATCAGCAGGTATAGTGGTAAGAGCATTAAGTATATTGATTAAATCTGTGGTATCTTTTAAATATGAAGAGGCTGATTGTACCACTGGTTGCAGAAAAAAGTCAATAAAGATAGAAATATTCTGATATGGAGCCCCTGGAAGATATGAATGGACGCCCTGGTGGTCTAGTGGAGTTCTTATGTATTTTAGGGAGAGTATATAATAACGGTTTCCTTGGATACTTCCATGTCAAAAATTCAAATATTTGGGGTGTTATAATATCTTCCTCCAGGGCTTTCCCTAAAATTGTATCCACCTCACATTTGTACCTGTTAATGGGGTCCGCATCCAATTTTTGATACACCATGGAATCCGACAATTGTTTGTTGATTTCCTCAATGTAGTCTGTCAAATTTTGTATGACTATTGCACCGCCTTTGTCAGCCGGACATATGGTTATGGTGGCATATTGTTGGAGATTCTTTAAAGCTGCCCATTCATCGTGTGTCAGGTTGGAGTTATGAGCTTGTTGCAATTTATCCTGTGTATGCATATTTGTCTCCATCTTTCTCATAAATGTTTTGATAGCTGCATTGGAAGAGACAGGGTCGAATAGTGATTTATTCCTGAAAGGGTTCATTTGTACAGGTCACTTCTCAGAATCTTTAAAATATTCACGTAATTTCAAAGTACGTTGTAATCGGTTGTTTTCAACCTTTGCTAGAAATTCATTGTGTTTAGTCGTGGGAACGAATGAGAGGCCTCTGTTTAGTACTTTAATCTCCAAGTTGGACAATTTTCGGGATGACAGATTAAAAATTAAGTTCTCCGTCTCCGGTAACCTCTTCCCCCTCTTACTCTGTCCCCCACGGCGTGTCCTCTTATATTTTCTTGTTGTGATCTCGTCATGACACCTATAGGTGGTTTGTTGGTCGGACCTTTGTCTAAAAAAGGTCAGGGTCATGTGGGTTTTTGTATGGACGTCTTTGTCTGCGGTACATTGTTTTCTTAGCGGGATTATGTTCCTCCCCCCAGTTAGCCACTTGTATACCTCCATCTCCTGATAGTCCTTATTCACCAGTTGTAGTTTGTTTTTCTTAGCGTTAATAATTTCTTGTTTATGTTTTTGCACCTGGGTCTCTAGTTTTTGGAGCCACTCCTGATTGTTATCGGTATTAAATATTGGTGTATTTTTCATCTCAAATGCTGATATTTTATTTTGAATTTTGGCCAATTCAGTTTTTGCTTTTTCTATGGCTAGTAAGATAAGGTCAAAAGAACATTTGTTCAAAATTGCGACCCATTTGCGACAGAACTCAGTATCATAGTGGCCAATCATTGGCATGTTCCTAATCCGAAATCCCCTGGGGATTTTCTTTTCCCGATAGTAATCTGATAGAGTTATGGCATGATAGTAATAGTCTGTCTCCTTATTTTTCAACCGTAGTAATTCCCTATACAGGTCTTCTACTGTGTCTTCACCACCCATTTCTGTCAGTCTCTCAGAATAATATATTGGCTGCATCCTCATCAGTAAAAGAAAGGGTTTCACCTACTGGTTTATTCTGGTCTGTGTTAGAGGTACTGCAGATTCCACCATTTCTGAGTATCCGTGATTCACCCACACACAATGTGACTGTTAAAAACAATGTGGAAAAAGGTTATTGGATGAGATTATATCACCAATAGTAAAGTCCGGGGTGCACGTTTCAGGTTAATTCCCTAGGTCCACCGAGAATCCACCATATCCACTATTGAGGAGTGCCTTTATAGAGTATATATATATATATATATATATATATATATATATATATATTGTGAGCGGGAGGGAATTTCCAGCATTAATTCGGACACAAACACTGGCTTTTGGTTCAACTGGCCTCAGCCAGTTTAATTCCACACATGAAAAAAACAAAAATTAAAATCCTAGCCTGTCTGCGCACTAACTAAACATGAGTCTTTTTGACTATCGCTAATAACAAAACACAAACCAGGATCATGGCACCAGCAGTCAGAGGTATTCCAGGGTCTCTACCACACAGCCTGTACAATCCTTCCCCAGGATAGTGAGTACAAAGTGAGATCCAGAACACACCTTATAACCCACCTCATAAAGGAATTGCACAGGTGCACACCTGATTGGGCCTACACAGGCTTCAAGACCAGGACTGGCCTTGTGGATGGTGGGCCCTCCCTCTCTCCCTACGATCCCCCCAGGGATCCCTATGCCGGCTTTTACATAAGCCGCAATACTGTTGGGAAATGGGTTTTCCCAACAGAAATGAACACTCAGCATTTCCATGGGGTTTTAAAACGTGCAGGCCAGTAACCTGGGAGAAATATATTAACCCTCCCATACAAAACCAGTGACCCTGTCACAATATATATATGTTACTGTGAAAGTCAGAAATTGGAGAATGTTGACTTTCACCGGTGAATGTCAACAGACACCAAATACGTCAGTGAAAGATGGAATATTTTGTCACATTCTTGTACGTTCTGACCCTCACCGGTGTATGTCGACAATCACCAATACACTCTGGTGGAGGTCGAAAAGAGAGGAGTTTGAAACTTATGGACAGCACCTGCAAGCTGCCTTTATTTCTCAGCTCCTCCTAGCTGCTTCATCAATTGTCTTCTGTCCCTGGACATCACTTTGCAGCCCCTGTTTTGGACTCCTTGTGCATTCCTGGACTTTGCTACCCTGTTTCTATATTGGACTCTAGTTTCCGCTTGCTCTCCTAGCCCCAGCATTCTCTATTTTTGTTTCTCTGGTTTGCTGTTTTCCAAGTACCCTAGTGTGTTCTGTCTTGTCAATTACTGTTCAACAATAATTACAATTATTGTTCTTGTGCTATTGCCTTTATTTGCTATTTGTTCATTATTTGTTTCTCCCTGTATTTCTGTGTCTTGGTTATCTGTACTTCTATTGCTTCCATTTGTCTCTTATCTGGTCCCAGCCCATATCCTGTCTAGGTTTTGTGTATCCTGGTGTTTAGTCTTTGTTTATTCCTTGGTGTATCTGCTTGTGTTTGTCAATAAATATCACTTAAGTCACAGTACCTTCTAGTTTTGAGTATCTGAGTATCCCAGAAAGTGACACCCCCCTTGTGGTAGCTAGCGCAAAGGCGTGACGTTGCGATCCGTACGTCCGGGGGCCCGGAGAGAAGCTTCGTTGAGCTGCCGCGCGCGGCACGTCGTTGAGAAAGGAACCATTGTAAAAGCAAGGGGGCCTCTGGTGCAATTTAAAGTGTCATAATAGTTTTGGTTGTAGCGAGAAATAAGATTCGAATCGCATCATTTAGTAAGTTTTTCCCACTTCTATTCATTTCATTTCTCGTTTCGAATGTACCGTATCATGAAGTCAGTTTTTCCACTTCTATTCGTTTTCCTTTCTCGTTTCGAATGGACCGCGTGTTTTAAGTTCTTAGCCATTCCTCTCAGAAAGAGAGGCGAAAAAATTTATTGCGACCGAATGATGGAGGAAAAAACGAACAGAAACCTCAAACGCGTTCGACATTCACTGCGTGAATGGTATTTGGCAAATATTTCTGACATACACCGAGCGACTACGTGTTTGTCGACATTCTCCGGTGAATGTCGACATTCTCCGGATTTCTGACATTCACAGTAATATATATATATATATATATATATATATATATATATATATATATATATAAGTTCAAAAAAAGGCAACTGGCACAGGATGCACACACTTATAGAGTATGAAAAAGCAATGCTGAGTTGCCTGGCCCAACAATTAATATACATGAAAGGGTTAGTGTTCACAATCCAAGATGGCACACTTCAAAATATCAGATTACTAAGAAAAAATGAGTACAAATCCAACAGTCTTTATTAATCCGTTTAAAACAGGCAGGTGCTTTCAAAAGATCCCCATTTTATGCTGATCCATCACCATTAAAAACAATTCAACATGCCATTTGAATGACTTTAGCAGCAACCACTTTTTTCCATTATCATATTCAAAAATAGTGATAGTCACATTAACATAGATAACAGGAACAATCGCCTGACAGCTGTTTCTATGCTCCATGCGGCATCATCCTCAGGGGCACATCACTCAAGACGTGGTCTGCAGCAGACATAATCACCTATGTCTTACCTCACCATATATTTGCTGATGTTCACCTGCAGTTCATTACCATCCTCGGTCTTCGTGCCCGGGCAGCATCGTCCAGGTAACGAGACGCCAGAGGTCCCACAACATCCGTCCAAAAACCAGAAGTGCGTCATCTCACGCGTCACAGTCATGGCAACAGACTACGCGAATGTCACTCCATACCTTTGCACCAGGCTGGCAGCTTGCAGGTGTACATGCATGGTGAGGCAGACCTCACACATACCACAATAATATACAGAACAAAACAATATAACTAGATATATATTTATAACAGATAAAATGAAATGAAGAAATCCAAATATTTAGCACTACATCAATATTATATAAAGTAAGATAAATTGAGTACCTCATTTAGTCCCATTGACGCCAATGAATTAAAAAGATATATTAGTCTCCTTAATGGTGGGATCTGTACTATTGGCACACATTTAAAGTCTTCTATTGTGTGTTTTTTATCAATAAAGCTACCGGAGGTGGCTTGTCATCCACATTAAGTTGAACTTTTTTAATGGAGGAGCGGTGTCCCGCTTTCCTTTCTTTGAGAATCCTTGTCGTTTTGCCCACATAGATTTTTGGACATGGGCAAATCACTAAATACACAACATATTTGCTATTACATGTCAATAAGTGGTTAAGTTTAAATTCCAGATTTTTATGTGGATGTTTAAAAGGTGTCCCCCACAAGCATAAAGCTATAATTGACAACTGAGAGTTAAAACCTTATTGGTTGCTATGGGCAAATTCTCTTCTTTTGNATTCCCGCAGTTTAGCAAATACAGACCCTGGAATCGTATTGTCTGTTATGGGAGACACCTTCTTTTAAAACATTTATTATATATACTGTTTAAACATTTCCTTGTTTTTAACTATGTAATAATATATAGCATTTATATAAAATTAGTTTTCCTTTAAGATTACTGATGGAAAACTAGTAAGTATGTTGTCATTACTGTCAGTAGAAAAAGTACTTACTGTACATGGATCAAGTCTCAAAGGAATGGCATGAAAAATGATTACAGCCAAATTTATATAAAGCAAAGTAGCATTTAAGTGCTTTCTGTGATTGAAGAACCCTACTGTTGTTGATGGGGTGACATTGTTTCAAGATCTACTTATTTCTCCTGCTGTCCATAATCCATTGTAAAATCATTTGTCCTTGATTAAGTGTTTATACATGTATTGGTTTGACCTTGATCATACACACTTGAAAGTAGAAAATAGAAAAGATTAAATTATTACAGAAAAGTGTTTGATTTCTAATGATTTGTTCTTAGTCATTTTACCACAAAATTCCTTTAAATTCTCATAGAATTTTTGCTTTGTGAAGAGTGAGCCAACCTGACTTTTTCATTGCTTCTTGTATGATATGAGGCTTTTGGAGTCTTAGGAGGAAATTTACTAAAGGTCAAGTTTGATTTCTCTCCTGATCGGGTCGTATTTCTGGGCGAGTTTTGGTTTTAGGGTGAGTTTAGTATTCACTATAGTTTTCTAAAACTCACACATAAAAACAGACCTGCTTTTTGTATGTGAATTTCAGATTCTTGCTATGCATCCATCAACCCCTAATACATTTTATCGTACATACCTTTTATGCATGTAAATGTGTTTGTGTTTTTTAACATTTTAAACTCTAAACATCTAAACAAACGTTCTACACGAAACATAGTTCTGCGCTCTGAATGTACCATTAAAACTAGATCCTTCTGTAACTGTGCCTTTTATGTGTTTTTAGTTTGTTGTACTTTCATTGTTCCTATATTACAAGTAAACATGTCTATTATTGTAAAGGTTCAAATATTAAAGTCAGTTTTCCTACGAAATTTTTTTATTATATAANTAAATTAACAACTTTGATTTTGCCACAATTGTGTAACAAAACCATTACATATTGGGTCTGGGTGTGAACAGAAACTCGCCAGAGTGTGACTAGAAACTTGCCGGTGCTAGAAATGAACCTCGCACAAAAATACAAAACTCTGAAACCCTGAAACTCACCATAAAACTCACCGGCGAGTTTTTAATCAGCTCGAAACCTGCCTTTTAATAAATACTTAAACACACTCAAAAAACACGGCACTTACAATAGGCGAGTCTCAACGAGAAATTCAGACAGCAAAACTCGACCTTTAAATTTCCCCCTTTGTGTTAAGCGGCAATGAACTCAATTTAGAATGATTTTTTTTTAATGATAGACACAGCCTCCTGCTATGAATTGTGACAGATTTATTTTCCAAAAAGTTATTTTTATTATCCTTTAATATTGATGGAATTATTGGTTTAGGTAAATACCTAGACATATTTCTACATAGCTGTGTTTTATTATTTCAAAGGCAAAAACCCTATGAGAAACGTAACTATACATGAAACGGGTTACAGCTTTCAAACAGAATGAACATGGTACTGGAAAAAGGCAATATTTATGAGAGTAGTAATGCTGATAAATCTATCTTGTGCGGAATAGCAATTTAATCACCCCTGAAGCCCTGACCCCCCGAATAGAAAATCCCATGCAATTGCTATAAATGGACGGGTGTGATGTCATTAAGCCCTATTCATAGTGACAATCCGGTGTGGAGACAGTGATGTATATTAAATCACTGCATCAGCCCAAGTCCAAGACAAGTGATTTTTACAGTGAACCTTTGTTATGGTTTAATTTAAAAAATTTTTTTGTTCCAAAATAAAAGAAATGGTATGGATAATAAGGCCAGTTTTGTATCTGTTGCCTCCACATGTTCAGTAGGGTTGCTGAGACATTGCAGGACAGTCCTTGAGCCCTCCCACCATTATTAAGGACATGTATAGTTTAACAAACCAAGCATTTTAACAACATAGATACTGGTGTGACTAAACTGCTTGCTTTATATGGGCTCCCACATACCTAAGATTTGTATTTAGAAAGAATGTATAGCAAAAAAATATATATATATATATTGCAGTACCGTGTTAGCCAGAAAAATCAATGTGATGTAAAATACTCCTGGTTCAAAAAAGACGTTTGTATACTGCCTGGTGCTCTGAAAGTTAGCATTTATATAAAGATTTTTCTGGTTAGCCAATAAAGGTATCACTTCTATAATACTTTTGTCTTTTTTGAACCAGGAGTATTTTACATCACATTATTTAAAAAGAAAAAATCAAGTAATAAAAAAGAAAGAGGAAAGAAGTTCAAGGAGGCTTAAAAAATTAAGATAAATAAAGCAGCAAGTCCAAATGGCATACAGAATACCTCCTAACTGTCCCGCTTTCAGTGGGACAGTCCCGCTGTCCCTCCCGCACCCCCCCCCCATTTGTCCCTCTAAAGGGACAAACTTTGTTTTTAACTTTGATCATAAAAAAGTTTACTGTTTGCCACGAATCGCGGCAGCCAAAGGGGATGGGGCTTGGGAAGGACTGGGTGTGACCTGGGCAGAGTCTGATGGGGCAGAGGAGGGGGGCCTATGTGTCCTGGTCTCAAGCTAGTCTAAGTTGGGAGGTATGCATACACCCAAGGGTTCTTAATAAGCTTAACTCAGAAATAGCTAGACCACTGTTAAGGGGTGATGGGGGGGGGGGTATTACCTTATATACTCCCTGTTTCTGCATGCAATTCCTAGATGCTCTTATTAACTATTTTCACTTTGTACAAACTTTCTAAATATATATACATATATTTGTATATACACATATGTCTTGAAATAACCAACCCACACTCACTATATAGCTAAATCAAAACACTTTACTTCTAATGAACATATAAAGCTATTACACAAATACACGTTATATAAAGCAATATACAAATATCTAGAAAATATACTTAATATATGATATAGGATGTTCAGCCAGTTATGTGTGGTGAGACACTGAATGTGAACCCATCTTTCTTTTGTGTCTGTGGACACACTATATGTAAATTAAATTGGAATTGAATTTTAGGTTGTGAGCTTGGGGGATGTTGAATATGCTGGAGGATTGGGCAGCCAAATTAAATTGTATCAGATCCAGTATTAAATTATTCAATTATATCATTCTCTAGTGTGGTACAGTAAGGTAACATCCCTCTCTCCCTATGAGCCAGATTCACATTTACACTCTCATGACTTACACTCATGACTTACACTCTGATGGGCAAAACCATGTTGAATTGCAGGGGAAGTAAATTGAATATAAGTTTTCTTAGCACAAACACACTAATAACAGTAACACTAGTCAGTATCTGTGTGCAACATGCAAAGTATTTTCCCTGAATACAAACATTGACATTCATTTTAACCCCCCTGCAATTTATCATGGTTTTGCCCATGATAGTGTAAGTCACGAGAGTGTAAAGATCTGAATCTGGCCCTATGTCATGGCTTGAGGTATATGACTTTTTAGATTGCTGTTGTTCCTCCAGTCACTGTATATGGAGGGTGGAATTCCATCTAGTTACCACTTCTTTCTTCAATTAGTGTGATAACAGGCTTGCAGCAGACTTTCCTGCAGATATCTGTAACTCTTTAGGAAACTGCACCACCAAGTTGATTGTGTGTGCAAAACATGGAATGTGTTACAGTAATTGCTCTTGGGATTTTAGTTCCGCTGTCAGACACCACAAATCCTGTGGACAGTTTCAGCAGGGTCAGCTATTTACCAATCACTTCATTCAATTGGTGAAACCAGTGATGCACAGAATAGCTTGCCTGTGATTGACCTGCCGCTGCTGCTGCTGCTGAGGTTGATTCCCGTACCATACAGTATGCTGTCACACTTATGTAATCCTTAGTTTGGCCGCAATCACTTCACATATCTGTCATGTGTATGGTTGGACTTATGCTATTTTCTGGGCAAGAAATTACTTTTTTTTTCAAATGACAGTATAAATAAAAAAAAAAATCAGATATTGATTTGATTGAAACATAGACACATGATGGCATTTGGTAGTGTGGACATATGGCACCCGATTCTGTTTTCCTGATGGACGCAGTGTGCCTCCGCCAGGTATTGAAGATTCAGAGCTGTGGAAACACGCAGCTCTGACTTGAGTGCTGGGACAGGGGCATGCCTTATGCCTTGATCCGTGTGCTAAGCTGAGAAGCGCCCCTCTTCTCATTTACATGAGTTGCAGTCGCAAGGATGCGGAGACGCAATTTGCCTCCGCTAGCCTGGCTGGGGAAGTCACAGCTTTGAATCAGGTCCACAATCTCTACCAATCTATGGAAACCAAATGTATTGATTGACGATATGGGACATAAATCGATAGCTAATAAAATATAGCTGTGTTGGCTTTGGTAAGCTTTGCTACAGGGTAGTGGCTGTAATATTTGGTCCTTCGAGCAAAGGCCTTTTCAACAGACAACTATTGTTTAAAATGTGAATTCCACCCTCATATATGTATCCATACACATCAATAATAACAATATGTATCCATACACATCAATAATAACAATGTGTAACAATCTCTATATTAGAGCCGGTGGATGTGGAACGTGGAGCGAGTAGCTTGAGACATCACTGACAAGCAAAAAAACTCAAGCTGCAAAATTGCTACTACTGACTTTGTTGTTATAAATGGCACTAGTGATGGGGTTTTGGTTTTGGTTTTGGATCTGTATCTCCCTTCGTGTTTTGGATCTGGATTTGTTTTTAAAAAATGCTAAAATTAGCTAAAACAGTACTGGAAATGACTGAAAACAGTCATTTATAGTCAGATAATTGATTAACCAACTCTAAATAATTGTTTAATTAACAAAAAAAATAACTAGCGCAAAATACACGTGTATGTATGTATATTTCCCCTCACCTGCAGAATGTAGAATCAGTCATCCTCCCTCGTTTCAGCACATCGGGGACTAACTGCTTAAGACACAAAGCTCCAGTGGACTGTTTCACAAAGATGACACCTAGAGAATAAAGAGTCTTTTATTCTTTATTCACTGCCCTGATGAAAATCGCCAGATAGGCGATTGAAACATCGGCCTCACCACGCTCACAACAGCTATGTAGTGATTTACAATAAACACACTACTAACTAAAAAAGAAGTCTCCAGAGTGCTACCTATTGAACCCTCTGTATCCACACTATGGACAGCACCAGGAGCCAGCAAACTTAAGAGAGAGAGAGAGTGCCGGGACCAGTACCCCAATATATATATATTATATATATTAGAGGTTGTTTTTCTTTGTTTCTTTTTTCCCTTTTTCCTTTTTTCTCCCTCCTTTCCTTTATTTGGAGTTTCGATATTACTTCTCTTGCTGCCTCCACTATGGTAGGAATGGACTGTCAGTTTTCTTCTTTTTCATTAACATGCATTGTGATTTAACTTTGTCTATTNACAGTGTTCAGCATTAGATTGTTGTATCCTGCTATCTCTTTATGGTGACTACTAGTCGTTTGTTCCCCACAGCTGCTGTCTGTGTTACGGACCACGGGTTACCTAGGAGACGGAGGAAGCGTCGCGCCTGCGCAGTGCCAAAGCCGGCTCGCCCCTGTGGTGACGCATGAGGCTGGGAGGTGCGCTTGGTGATGACGCGGTTCCCGGCTCTGGTGTGTCCACGTGGAGTGACCGTTCACGACTGCAGCTGATGGGGAACAGGTGTATTTACTTCATTATTGTGAGTATTTGTGCTATATAAGTAAGCCCTTTCTGTATTTCAGTTACTGTGTGCATCAACACCATTATGCCCTGACGACGGTGCCTTCATGCTCCTGCACTGAAACAGCTGTCAGCTGATCCGTGAGGCTGATACCCATAGGGATGGGACCCTCCATTTGAAGTCCACCCCAGTCCATGTGATGAATACAAGTACATGTCATGTATTGTTTGGTGTTTTAGTGTTTTTATTGTAGTGGTGTTTGTGAGGTAAATAAATAATTTTTTGCATTTATACATGTGATTTAATGAGGTGAGGACTTCTACTACTTTGGTAGTGTGTTCTTTGTCTAATTAATTTGCTGGTCCTGCACTCTAGTTGATTCAGCTATTTATATAGAATGTGTGTGCACACCTAACTCTACCTTTTATATATACAGTACACACGGTTAGTACACTTACCTGTATAAAGTCTTCAGCAGGGGAGGCTCCAGGACACTAGTAAAAACTAAAAAAAATCAAATTGGTTGCCGCGGCCAGTGATTGGTTAGCTGCAGATCTGCCCAGATCTTCAAATCCTGCCTCCTCTTCCTGCACACTTCACCCTCCTTCTGCAAAATGCCCCCCTGTTCATGAACACTGACCCCAATCCTACACACCGTCCCCTCTTCCTAATCACTGTCCCCAGTATAATAGTATAATAATGTGACCCCAGAGTCTGCCTCCTGTATAATATTGTGACCCCATAATCTGCCCCCTGTATAATAATGTGACCCCCACAGTCTGCCCCCCCCAGAATAATAATGTGACCCCACAGTCTGTCCCCTGTATAATAATGTGACCCAATGGTCTGCCCCCTGTATAATAATGTGACCCCATGGTCTGCC